>JAOQML010144502.1:0-15115 GCA_027568935.1 Erythroxylum urbanii | reverse complement strand
ATGCTTAAGTGAAAATGTGATACTGATGTAAAGTGCAATTTTGTGAAATATTTGTTATGTGAAATGATGGGTTGCATAAATTGAGTGAACCATCAATGATGGTTACCTCACTGAGTTCACAAAACTCACCAAAATTGCAACGTTATATTTTCAGGACCGAGAGGCAACTCTAGCTACTGAGAGGCTTTACTAGCAGTGTAGATTGTGATTTGGCAAGAGAAGTCATAGCTCAAAGGTCAGTCAGCTGGGATTTTTGGATAGATTGATAGACTTTGTATATTTTCCTTTTTCATGTAGTACTTTTGTACTAGGTTTTGATGATGTACATATAGTAAGTGTTTAAAGGTACAATGTAGACTTTCAGTTTTGTGAAGTTAAATGAGGAAAAAGTTAGTTTTAAAATATTGTGACTTTCTTATGATGCTTTATAAGTGAATAATGATATGATGCCATGTGAAGTGAATGTAGTGATTGAACAGAGCTCGCCCTTATCGTAGGATATGTACTGGAATGACCTTCGGGCATCCCGATTTGTACCCTACGGTAAGGGGGCCCTACATAACTTACTTGGATGAAACAAAGACCATGACGGGGAGAATAAGGTACATAAGTTTGTGTGCGAGTGTTGACTTAAGAGAAAGATTTACCATAAAGCATTCATATAATAAGATTAGAGAAGATGAGACCCTATTCGAGGATTTAACTATAATTTCATATCAGTGGAAGCATTCTCTAAAAGAATAATGTAAGTAATGGAAAGCAAATAGAAAGACGTCTACTAGTGGGGATTTCTAAAAATTAATAGGCTTAGATAAACAACCAGAGGGGATTGCTAATGACAACAACTTGAATCCAGCATAAATGGTGTGTAACGAAGGGACCCTTGTGGAGGCAACTAATAATGAGATTAAAGTTGTTCAGGGTGATCATGACGAATATAATAGATAAGAAGAGAATAAAAGACTATTTTTCGGGGGTCTGTTATGCAAAGTCAAAAGATGAGTCCATTGCTATATAAAGAGATTGTGGAAGGAGTGGGTAGGCTTTAATATCAACAAGGAAACCCCCTTCTTCTTTAATAATCATAAGTAACATTGATATTGAAATTGAGGACTTACAAAGTTGATAATAAAAGGAAATTAGGAAGAAATATTATTTACCTATCAAAGTAACAATCATTGAAAGACTTTATTTTAGAAAGAAAGCCTACATTAGTGGTATCTTGGAGGCCAAACTGAATTAGGAGATATTTATCAACTTGAAGTTTTTGGGTGATAAATGGACCTTGCTATCTAATCATCATTATCACAATTATGATTATGTTGCGATTGCTTATGAAACATGCCAAATTCCAAATTTTCAGTCGATTAATTAGTTAATGCACTTAGTAGTTTATTTTATTCAAGATAATATGAAGGTTAAAGTCTCTTTTAGATACATATCAATTAAAGTCTCTTTTAGATACATATCAATTAAAGTCTCTTTTAGATACATATCAAACTTTGTTTTTCAAAGGCATTTGTTATAGGATAAATTCTAATGTGTAAACCCTCGTATTCATAACCTTTGGATGATAATTAGGGATTTTAATAACACCCTTTCTATGTTATAAGGTAAGAGGCATGAGTTTGAAGAAATTCACAACAAAATTTCGAAAGTGTATTAAGAAACGGGTTACTAATTTGAAATTTAAAGGTTGTCTTTTTCACTTTGAGCAACAAATAAAATACAAGATGGCATATTAGGAGGAAGCTTGATAGGGCACTTGTGAATGGAAAATAGTTATCAAGATTCTCTAAGAGCAAAGCTCATTTTTTCAATCCAATGTTTCCAGACTATTCACCATTCTAATACAAAACATGTTTTCTAGATTGAAGAAGCATTTTCCTTGCTAGTGTTTACTTTATTTGAGTTTAATCATATTAGTTCTTCACTATTATTAATTGATTTTATTCATGACATTTGTAAACTATTTTACAAAGTACTATTCCATCTTGGCCAAGGATTTTCTAAATCAATACTAATAAAAAAGAACATTCTCTCTAATCACTGCAGGGTAATAAATCCTATATTGATTACTCAACTTCCTCCTCATAGTTCATGCTATATTTAATGATTACTAATTAAGTTATCATTGATTAGAATAAATGATAAGTAGTATCAAAATATAACAATCCTCACATGATAAACTTTGGAGATCTTAAGTTAAATGGTTACTTATACAATTATCACAATGAGAATTTTCATGGACATATAAGTCATGTTTTAAATGGAATTCTCATATGGGGTTAATTTAATGAACTTGTTCTCTAACAAGTACTCATACATTTGATTATATTCATATTTTAGACTATGAGATTAACTACTTTTTCATAAAAAAACCATAATGTGTACTAGTTATTTTATGTGCTATCAATATCCAGTCTCAATAAAATAATGAATAGAAACAATATAAAAGTAACTTTTAGATATAACTCTCTAATTTATGTTGTAAACTATTGTTATAAGGGAGATGGATAACTATTTTTTTATGAGATCGTAATTCACCTTAGAAAATGAAACTTATTTGGAACTAAGAAACCTTATACAAACCCTTCAATGGATTCATTAATATTATCTTAAATGAAAAAGCTCAAATATCACATTTAATTGAAATTTCTAACAAGATAATCACAAGCATAAGCGAAATAAGTTTAAAGATCTTTGGACAAATAATAATATCAAATGTAAAGACATGATGTTTTTACAAAGTGTAAATAATTTTTAAAAAGTTTTATAATCTTTAAAATTTTCAATTTTCCAGAAAACTACTTTTAAATTTTTATTAAAAAATAATAGTAATACATACATATATATATATATAAAATAACTAACTTATCTCTTCAATCTGATTGGAATTATTTAAACTTAACTATAATTAATTATTTAAAATAATCATAATAAATTAATAGTTTGAGTTTAATTGAATTAATTTATGTTGAGAAAAAAGGGCTGAGTTGGATCATCATGTTAATAGCATTTAATTGGTTTACGTGCGATATTCATGTCACTAAGATAGTAATGTATCTTATCAGGAAGAACATTATCGTTGGCTTGGCCTAACCTGATGTCAATTGCTTATGACTAGGCCTAAACCACAAATCCGATCAGGTTTGGGATGTATAACCTAAACCTGCTTAGACTCTTATCGAAATAATGTTGTTTTGGTGGACCTATTTGAATCCTAACCAAAGTTCAATTAATATAGAGTTGATTGTTGACTTTAGATCAGGTCGATTCAAACTGTAATTGTCATTTTTACGTGCAATATATGTTTAAACAATTTTTTAAAATTAAAAGATGAAAGATTAAATAATTTTTAAAAATTAATTAAATAACATGAAAAATTGCTGTATGTTACCTTAATAATAATGTTTCTTGATGGTGGCATATTCAACAATATTATATTAAAATCACAACCAAGTAGTTAGCAGAGATCAAAACAATTGCATTGCAGTGTTTCAGAATATACATTACCACACTTAAGACAATTTTGAACAATAACTTTGAGGTTAATAAGTAAAAATTACAAATTTTATAAAATTTTGTAATTATAGGTCATAATTTAAAATTTAACAATAAAATATTAAATTTTTTTTTTACAAAATAGCTCATACTCTATCAATCACCCTGACGTACCTAAAACATTTTCCACTGAAATATAAGTGGAATATGAGTTCCTTGCAAGACAATACATTTTTCTTCATATCTTTGAATTTCTACACTCATCCTCTGCTGTGTTGCCAGCATCAAGTTCCTTGTTGACTCTAAGACCGAGGAGGTCTATGAAAAGATTATCCTTGTTCCCATACAAAGTAACGGTCTTGATTTCGGAGAACAGATGTTTGTAAGTGATTAACACTAGTAGTAACATAAAAAAGCCTCTGTAATGACCTCAGAGAATAGAAGAGAGGAATTTGAGATTTTCAATGACGATATTCTCCCTTTCTCATAGGTAGGCATAGAAATATAGGGAATGATTACATGCTCTCACTCCTACTTAGCATAATGGTAGCTTCCTAAGTAGCTTCATCAATACCCTTGCCAACCCAGTTGATCAAATTTTGTGGAATATTCTGCCATTCAACCTTTAGAACTCTGTTGTCAATCACCAGTTCCAGTTGCACTGTAGCTGCATCTATAATTTCCATATTAGGTAGTTGAGGAATTGGTGAGCTAAGCTCCCCTTTTGCAAGTTTTAATTTGTGAGACATGAAAAATTGGGTGAATCTTTGTAACAGGTGGTAAGGTAAGTTTGTAGGCGACAAGTCCAATTTATTGTATGATCTTATAAAGGCTATAATAGCAAATTGCTAGTTTGAGACAGCAGTGAGCTGCCATTGATAGCTGTTTGTAAGGTTGTAGCTTAAAATAAACCATGTCCTACAATGAAAATTCTCATTTGGTACGTCTTTTATCAGCTTACTGCTTCATCCTATTTTATGCCTTTAAGAGCTGATCTTGGGGTGCTCGAATCATGCTTTGAAGGTTAGGAAGATAGTTTTCAATCGAAGCCAGTGAAGAGGAAATATCAGTTTCCCATGGAATCTGGGTTGGTTTATAGCCATAGAGAGCATCGATTAGGGTAAGCTGCAACGCAAAGTGGAAATTTGCGTTGTATTGCCATTCTATAAGTGAGCCAAGAATTCCAAGAGTTTGGAGCATTATGAACCATTCAATGTAAATAAGTTTCTAAACATTGATTCAACCTTTCTGTTTAGCCATTCGATTGTGGGTGGTACGTAGTGCTCATGAGCAGATCAGTTCTGAGAGTTGCGAAGAGCTTTTTCCAAAAGAGGTTGGTGAATAGCTTATCCCTATCGATGATGATGGCAGTCGGTAACTCATAGAGCTTGTAGATGTTGTCTAGGAATAGTTGAGCAACTTGTTTTCCTATATAGGGATGGTATAAAGAAAGGAAATGTCCATACTTAGTGAATTTGTCAATCATGATAAAAATGGAATCACTACAAGAAAAATAGGTTTTTGAACAGAAATTATCGACGAAAAATAAAGCTTTTCTGTCGGGAAACATATTTAGAGACGAAAATTACCAATAAAAAGAAATGTTGAAGAAATGGCTAGTGGTAAATTTAGCAGTGAAAGTTTGTGTATCCGTCGATACTTTTAGCGATGAAATTTTAAATATTTGGCGATAAGTTAAGGAAAATTTTTCAACGGATTTATAACATTCCATCGCTACTTTGTGGAAGGAATCACAATATTTCATTGGTGAATTTTTTGATGGTAAATGGATCCGTCGCTAAAGTTACCGATATAAACATGAATTGTCACTAAATTTTTACCGACAGAGAGAAATATTCGGTTGGTAAATTACAGACGAATTTATTTATTTCTTTGCGAATTAGCAATGGAATGATATGTTCTGTCGGTAATGTACTGATGGAAGGTGTCATCCCTCACTAATTAGCGATGAAATATTATAGTTCCATTGGGAAATTTAACTTATATAAATTTCTACCACCTTTTCTCCCTTCCTACTTAAGTTTTCTATTCATAATCTTATGATTTTTTGTATATTTAATTTCTGTAAATAATATAACATTGATTGACAAATATAAAGTAAACATTATCTTGATTGTTAATATAATAAAAAATTAAATTGTACGTGAATAAGTATCTTGAAAATAACTGTAAATTAAGAATTTATACAAAAACTTAAGAGTAGCAAAATATTAAATACATTCACTTGTCCATCTAAGCTATGTAGATGGTGAAGGCGGATGCTTTGACTGCTGTGATGAGGTCTTGTCCCTTTCCTTCAATTGATCCATCCAATTATAGAGTTTGACTATGTACTCCATCGACTATTGCAACTGAGTTGCCCGCCTCTCTGCTGTGCTCTCAAATTGAATAACTTTTTCATTTACTGTGAACCGCCTACTAGATGCAACTATAGTAAATGTGGAGGATTGTGAATAACATGTGTTCGCAAATAAACCAAAGTAAAAAATCCTTGTATGGCAGTCCCTACCACCCATTGCATGAATATATGCCTGAATCTCATTAACAGTTTCAGAGTTATAAGACTGTTGCTTAATGCTTTCTTGTATTTCAGCCTATCATTATAATTGTTTATTTCAATGGGTGATACTTTTTAAGAATTAATAATGAAGTATAAATTTTACATATATTAAGTTGTCTACATTGAGTGTTGAAGAAGGTTTCACCATCATGCTTCTTGGTGTGAGTATGCAAAAAGAGCTAGTGTGGTGTAGGCTTCCTGCCTATAGACTTTTCCTGCATTAGAATAAATTATTATAAGTGAACTATAATTTACAAAAATTTTGACAGAATTTTCTCTATTTTTATGATATTTACCCCCTATTAGACAAAAACATTTAACTCAACAACACAGTCATTAATGGCACCAGACATTTATAACATTATTATTCTCCATAATGCTTATATATTTTCATTTTAAATTTCATACATCAAATTACATTAAAACCAAATTTCATAAATCAAAGTAAAAAAATCAGTATATAAGTGTAAAGTTTTGATATTTATAAGTTGAAGTGCATGCTCCTGGTGGGTCAAAGATCCTTCAGTGTGTACGGGTAGACCCTCTTCGTTTAGACTTTTATATTGCACTTTAAAATGGATATTACCTCGGGTAATGCATAATATTGCTGCTAATAACTCCATATTTTTGTAGATATATATGGTGGTCATATACCATTCTTGTGTATCGAAGCAAGAAAGTCTTTATAATGTGTACAAGCTCACATCTCCTATACATTATAAATTACAGCATCAAATTTTGGTTCCCAAAAAAATCTTTCTGAAAAAAATGAAAAATACTATAAGCACTTATAAATGATAACATTTATCAAATTAATGTATAAAATTAGATAAAATAAAAAGTTAAAGAACATATTTTGTATACCATAAACTCTTAATGATAAAAAATCCTTTGTCAGCTGAGAGACATTTTCATATATAACCCTCAAGATCTATCCTTTTCTTGAACTTGGATGAGATATTTCTTGAGCTCGTTCTAAACGAAACTAACCTAATATATAAGTTATTTTAGAACATTTTCAAATTTAAACCTATAACTTCAGTATAAACTCTTGATGTTATCATGAATTACAAAGTTTTTAGAATTTTACTTACAAATTGTTGACAATTGTGATGTACGTTCTTCATCAACTCCCTTAGCTCCAGACTAGAGGTTGCCTCCTTCATCCGTAACGTTTACCCCTAATATCTCTGTCATTATAAGAGTGGTGGATGGTGTAGTAGGGCTGTTGGATGGTAGCAACAGGTATAGAAGGTAATGCCTCATCTGGGTGTGTAGTAGCGTCTGCAAAATGTAATTTGGAAATGCACTGATTTCTCCAAATCGTTGTGACCTAAACCTTGGTCGCATCATATCCTGTTTTCTCTTTGGTGGCATATTTTTAACTTGAAATTCACATTTTACTTTCTAGCAATAGAACAATATAAATTCAATATATAACAATATATTGTTGATACAATAATAGATTTATTCATATAATATTTTATTACAAACATAAATAGAACAATATAAATTCAATATATAACAATATATTGTTGATACAATAATAGATTTATTCATATAATATTTTGTTACAAACACAAATTGATCACTATTAGCAGTTAATTATAAATCAAAATCATCATCTTCTTTTTCTGAAGAATTAGAATCAAACTCAGGCTCCTCTTTAGGTCTTTCGCCCTCCTTATCCTCTCCAAATGGAATTTCAACATATTCATTATTTAAATCGTTCTAAGCTTCATTCTCATCATATGTTACATATGCATTTATTTTATAAACATCTTCCTAAAACACTTCAATTTCAATTCTCTTATTTTCTCCTTTTCTATGTAATTCAAAAACACCTCCAGGTTTTACGTTTTATAAGGTCAACCAATCTGATTTATCTCATCATAAGCTGGGAAAGGCACATAATACACCTGAACCTCTTGCATCGCCAACACAAAAGGTTCAAATTATCTAAATCTTCTTTACTGGTTGATTTAAACTAGATTATATCGACTGTGCACTTTTGTTCCAACATTAGGAGTTGGATCAAACCATTCACACCTAAATATCACACTTTGTTTTATTGGCAATATAGTGTACTCAATTTTAAGTATCTTAATAATTTTACCATAGAAATCCATCAATTCTCCCTATATACAAACCCCACTATTTACTGTTGCCATGCTACAACCATGATATTCTGTATAAAATTTGAATCCATTAATAAAATACATCGAACATAATTTAACAGTTTGCAAAAGTCCTTTCGCAAGCTCACATATGAACTTTGTTCTTTATTAGATTTTCTGAAGCCTACACAAAAAACAATTTATCATGTTTAATAGTATAATGTCATCTGATCACTTTGATATGATAATTCAACCATTTCAATTATTACAACTGAAAACTTGCATACTTCTCGAACTATCGAGGAAAGTGTCTTTCAACTTCTTTATTGATATCATCCTGTGTTGTTTCGAGCATTAGCTCATGTAAAAATTTCTTGTATAATCTAATAGCATTATTATGTATTTTAGTTATGAACGACAGTAACTTCAGAAACTTGAATAATATATTTTAAAATCAACTTAAACTTATTGCACGAAAAGTTGAATCTCTTGACAATTCAATAAAATGTAACTATAGGCAATCTCTATTTCTTTTGGTGTTAACATTTTTCTTGTTGAACATCCATATGTTCATTCTGGATATGTAAAAATGGATAAATTACCATCATCATCACCCGTTTTTCTCCCATCTTCATTACGAGGAACTTTTCTTTCTCTTGTGTGCACGTGCAACTCAAAATAATGTGAACAATATGTACTTGCTTCCTCTACTAAATAAGCATTACATATCGAACTTCAACTCTAGCCTTGTTTTCTGACATTTTTCTTCAAGTGATACAAATTAGAAATAGGGTTATTACAATTCTGTTATTAAAATATGCTATAACTTTTATTTAAACATTAACTATAATTACCTTTAAAATGGATACATCCATCAATATTTAACCAGACCAGTAAATTTAGCCTATTGTGCTAAAGTATGGGTAGATGCTCCATACAGTTAAAGAAACTTTGAGGAAAATTTCCTTCTTATTTACACAAGATAACTGGAATTTCCCTTTCTAGTTTTTCCATTTCAGCCAATTTTATTTCAGATGTGTTAAGCTTTCGAAAAACAAACTTAATTCTGTTATAGCTTCCCAAACCTTATTCGGTAGCAACTCCTGAAATTCAATTTGAATTATCCTTTGCATAAACACATGGCAATCATGACTTTTGATCCCAAATAATTTATATTTCCTCATGTTCACATACCTTGCTAAGTTTGAAATATAACCATTAGGGAACTTTAGACTTTTCAACATTCACACAACATTTTCTTTTGTTTTTTTCAAAAGTGTAACATGTTTTTGGATATTTACCGGTGCGAAGATCTTTATTAAACTCATTCCTTCTACAAAAAATTTTCAAATCAGCTCGTGATTTTGCCTTGTCCTTTTTTCTCCTTTCAATGTTCATTATGGTGTTGAACAAACTGTCAAATTTTTTTTCAATATGCATCACATCTAGATTATGACGTATCAAATTACTTTTCCAATATTGCAAATTCTAAAAGATACTTCATTTTCTCTAACCAAAGTTTTTACTAATGCTTTTATTAATTTCTTCAACTTCAAGTTTTGTAACTTTCAGCAACCCTATTTCATCAATCTCCTGCAATATCTCTTCACTAGCTTTATAAGGGGGAGGAGGTGTTTGTAGCATCCTATTCTTAATGAAATTTTGTTTATTGCATCTAATTGGATGATCTGGAGGAAGATCCTATAGTTGTCCAACCAAGATGTCTTGGCCCTGTTAGGAAGATAAAATGTATCAGAATTATTGCTAGAGTAAGGAAAAGCCAATTTCCCTACTATGCTCCATCCAAACAACATAGCAAATGTAACGAAATCACTAATAGTCCACATCAAAGTTGCTCTGAACAAAAAATTTTGTTTAAGAGACACATCATATGTGTCAACACCAAATTCCCAAAGATGATACAATTCAGAGACCAACGATTATAAGAATACATAAATTTTATGCTTTGGATTTGTAGGCCTTGACATAATCACTGAAAAGAACATACATGCCTCATTCATACACATCTATAGAGGAAAATTATAAGGAGTAATTATGATTGGCCATAATGAATATTGTTGGTCAGTGACAGCGCGTCATAATGCAAGCCAAAATAAACTAGACTACTACTATAGCAGTTGTGAGTCTAAGTCGACCCCACAGAGAGTGTGTGTAAAGTTATTGAAATAAATCAAATGGTTTTTAGGTTATGGGGGGTTGGTTGGTTTATCAAACAAGAAAATAAAATGAAGCTAAACTAAAAACAAAAGTAAATTAAATAAAACATGTAAAAATGATGAAAGTGGTGAATTCATTAAGAGTTCAATTCTTTGGTTCAATCTCAGTCTACTCCCTAATTAAACATATTTTAATGATTTTTTATTCTCAAACCTCTCCTAGAAACTATTAATTGTAGGTTAATCTATTAACTCAAGTTTTCCCTTAGGTTTTTTTAATCAAGGTACAATCGTTAATTAAACCTAGCCACCAAATAACCCAGGATACAATCTCTAGATTTGATTGCACAATTGCATTATAAATTAGGAAAACTGATTAATTAAGGCAACAACCACAGATGATGCGTCATTTAACCTAAGTTATGTTATCCCTAATGATTGTGAACCATTAGTCGCTACAAATGAATTTCAAGATAACAATTACGAATTACATTGAATATTTTAGCAATGGGTTTGTAATAAAAAAGTCTAATGAACACATTAAAATCATCTTTTCACAATACCCAAATCCATAAACATCAGATAACATGATCAATTTCTAAAGAGAGAAAGAAATAACAAATACAAGGAAGGAATGCTTAACCAGGTTGTTGGCGTCGATATCGTCTCCGACTCGGTGTTAGAAAGCTACCCCTCTATGAGTGTTTCACGGTGGAGAGATTCTATCACCCTCATCTTGCTATCCTGAAGCTCCCAAAGTTCTCTCTCCTTTTAGCCAAAACACCCAAAACTTTCATATCCTTTGTGTCGTCACACCCTCGATTATATTAACACTAGGTTAAATAAGGGGTGAGGTGGCATTGTGTCACACCCGTGATTTGATGTGTCACAAGTATGACACACCATGCACAGCTGTGACTTTAAATCATGGGAGTAGATACTTGAGTCATGCCCATGCAAGGTGAGTCACGACCATGATATGTTGTGTCATGATGGCCATACATCATTAGTCACGCCTATGACACTTTATGTCATGGTCGTGACTTGCATTCTCATGACTTCACTTGATTTTCTACAATGTATACTCTTCATCTTCATGCATCTTCTTTCATTTATTTGCCATAATCTTCCTCATTCTTGTTTCATGAAAATAAGTGGACATGATTCTTTGGAAAACGCAATTATGGTGCTTTAAACTCACTTTAGATCTTTTGCTTCTGAATTGTACCTAAAACCATATAAGAAATATAGTGAGCATCTTAAGCATTTTCCTATCATGAATTACTAAGTGTAAAGGGTTAAATGTATCAACAATTAAGCACATATTAGCCGAATTGACCAAAAGTTTGGAATCCATTTGTCAACAATCCCAACCTAACATTTCAATTTTCAGCTGCAAACTCAAAATAGGTGTTATTGAAATGTTTCCATAGGAGTGCATCAAATGGATGGCTCATGATTCCATCTTCTTGTTCATGTTTATTATGCCATCTCATGTAAGATGCAGTAACATCAGAGGCATAGAGTCTTTGAAGTCTCAAAGTTAGCGGGAAATAATACATTCGCTTCCAAAGTAATAATTTTTGATTAATGGAACGTTTTTTAGGTTTGAATCTAGATTGACCATAAAATTTTCATTTTTGTAATTCTACATCATCTCCCCAAAATAACATACATCTAAAATTGCAACAATCAATTTTTTCAACTGGTAAACCAAGACCCCTAATAAGTTTCTTCATATTGTAGAAATTATCAACCATTATATGATTAAGAGGCAATGATTCATTATACTAAGCAAGAATTTTATCCAAACTTTGATCAAAAATAATTTTACATTCAATATTCAAACAATTGAAGATAATCGAGTCAGGATCTCACAATTTGACCATAATTCTTGGTCAGCTGATTTATTAATTCCAAAAACTTTTTTGCATATAGGTTTAATTCTTCTTTAATATTTTCTATATTTTCTTGAAAGGTATAATCGACTATATCATAAACCATTTAGGTGTAAGGATTTTTGGTTGCACCTATTATTTATTATAAATCTAGTTGTTAGAGAAGTGCTCTAAAGGCAATCACCTTTGGCACTTATTGTACAAATCATTTTATGATTAATAAAGGCATATTTTATTATTTCGATGATCATACATTTATGGATTTGATGTTGATCTTAAGTTGATTTAATGAAGTCCTTGATACAAAGCATAGCATGGAGGAAATCATGATGAGATCATGATAATGAGGTTCCTATTAAGTGTAATTATGTTAGTATCTAAACTTTCCTTAGTCATAGGATTGGTGAGATTGGATATCATTAATCCAAATAGACTAGCGCATGTTATACTCCTTGATTAGACCAAACGGTAGATCTCATAAACTGTAGACATAAGATATTTAGAGTTAACATATGGATGCTCACTAAGGGTAGTAAGTACATTGGATTGACCTCCTATTAGACAATCATATGGATATTCTATTCCAGCGTCAATGATAGTCTCATCATAGCAATGGTGCAAGTATCCTTTTACTTGAGGTGCTCAAGAATATCTGAGATACTGATCCTATGTTTTGACTCCATTCATCAGTGCCTTTCAGGTGTTACTCATAGGATGGTGATTGGGTATAGCTTGAGGTATTCAGAGGCCAAAAAAGGATTCACCACTCCTGATAGAAGGAGATGATACCAATGACCTTTTATTAGGGTTATTACTCAGGGAGTCTATGGCCAGAGCAAATATGTGTATCATGAAGAGAGCCTTCAATGATATATAGAGTAATGAGTTCCTCAGGATAGGATCTAATATCACTTGGACCAGATATAACGTAGTCAGTCTAGTAGGAGTTGACACTTTGACCATACTTTGAACCAAGTGGGGCATAGATGGTGAAAGGAAAAATTGCATGTCAACATTACGTATGGAAGGGTTCGTAGTCAAACCACTGACTTTCCGATCAATTAGGGGTCAAGACATGTTGCTAGATACTACTTTTGATTTACTTGAATTAAGTGTTAATTCAAGTGGCCAACATAACCTTGAACCTAATGGGTCATACACATAGGAGATCCGAAGGATGAGTAAAATGGTCTTGAATGGTGATTCAAGATACGAGAGAGTGTTTCGATTGTATCACGATGTGATTGTGGTAGAAAATATTGCATGGAATGGATTATAAACAAGTGTTGTTGGCTTCCATTAATGCGTGCTATTTATGGTCATTAACTTCCCATAACTTACATTAATGCATGCTATTCATGATCATTTACTTCCCATAACTTTCCATTAGTGATGGGGGTTATGGAAGGCCAAATGGTGCAAAAAATTGAGATGATTTTTGTGTATCTTGTGTAAGACAAAAAATGAAAAAGATAGGTTTTTTTTCTTACAGACACACTTTTTCTCTCTAACTCTCTCAGTAGTTCTTGTCTTTACTAGTAGAAAGAAAGAATTATAGCCATCTCCTAGTGAGGTTCTGTTTTATTTCTATTGCATATATTTGATATATATTAAATGTATACAATGCATGATTGGAACCAAACAGTGGTATCAGAGCCATCTTGTGTCTTGTTAGATGTAGAATACATGACATGTGAAACCTGTTTTCATGGTTGTGACAGCTTAGGTCCTGTAATGTTTTGTTCAAAATTAATTATAGAAAAATGTTTTTCACTATTTTATTTCACTAATCTATTCATAAGATGTATGTGAATGCTTCAGTGTGATTGAAAATAATTTTAATGTGATAAAATATTTAATTTCGACTTTACAAGAACATGCATGAAATCAATCTTTCTGCTGGGTATTTGATGTCTATTGGCTAAACTGACGAGGTTACATATTATTTTCATGGAATTTGATTCTAGAAAAATTATGTGAATATATTTGGGATGTTTTTGTGCCTCTGTAATTTTTGTAGAATTATTTAAAATGTTTTAGTAATTTTATCAAGCAATTTTCCAGATCTGGACAGTTTTCCAAAAATTATAGGATCTGTTTTGTTTGATGTTTTTGTATGTTTATATTTCGGTTCCTAAACCTTAAAAATATTTTATATGAATTCCTAAATGATTTTTCTAGAAATTTGATTTCTAGAAAATTTTAGAAATCGTATTTGTCATTTTTGGTGTCGTATCGGTGTTTTGGTGATCATGATAATTTTTAGGTTATTCCTAAATTATTTTGATCATCATTAAATGACCTAGAGATGCTTGAAATGATGATTTGATGTTCTGAAAATTTTGGAAAATTATAGAAATTAATTTTGAATTAATTTTATTAGAGCAACAGATTTTCTAGTAAGACTAGAAAAATTGGCATGTATGACAAAATTAAAGTTGATTAATTTTGGACATCAAATACTTATTTTAAGGTAAATTAATTATGAATTAATTTCTAGAATTAGGAATTCAAGTTAATTAGATTAATATTAATTCCAATTGAAATAACATACATTAGTAATTTTAGCCAAGTTAGTAAAAGAAAGATAAATCTAAGTGTTGGATTGGGCTTAGATCCAAGTGTTGGATAATGAAAATGATGTTTTTACATATATGCTTTAGAGAATGCATGGTTAGGAATGTGTGGGCTTGCATGATGGATGGTTACGGGCTTAGGCCCAATTTGATTGGGTGGTCCATATCATGCCATGTAGGTATAGTAACTATATGTATGTATGTATATATATATATATACAAACCATGGAAATATGATTTCCAGATTAATGGGTTGATTTTG
>JAOQML010144489.1:0-15116 GCA_027568935.1 Erythroxylum urbanii | reverse complement strand
ATTAATGAATTATATTTTGATTAACTATAATGTAATTAATTAATTGTATTTAACTAATTAGTATTAAAAATATTTTTAAAAAAAGAGCCACTACTAAGGAATGAGTTTCATTCCTCTACTAAATGGAGGGTATGGAGGATTCCCCAAAAGTAGGATATTAAACTATTGCCCCTATAATGATAATCAACAACCAACCACTTACTTTTTATTCCTTACCCATTAACCCCTTCCCAAACCCATCAACCAAGCACCCCCTTAGATATGCTAAACTCAACCTGCTCATCATCAATTCGTAAAACAAGTTTTCCTTCATGCACATCAACTAATGCCCTACTAGTATTCATAAAGGGCCTACCTAAAATCAATGGAAAATTCCTATCGACTTCAAAATCTAACACAACAAAATCAACAGGAATGATAAATTTATCCACTTTTACCAACACATCTTCTACAACTCTAAATGGCTTCTTAATGGATTGATCCACAAGCTGAATGAGCATAGATGTTGGCTTGACCTTTCATAATCCTAATTTCCTGAAAATAGATAAAGGCATCAAGTTAATACTTGCACCTAAATCACATAAGCATTTAGAAAATTAAAAGTCACCAACAACACATGGAATAGTAAAACTCCCTGGATCTTGTAGTCTTGAAGGCATTATGCTTGATATGATCGAACTACAATTCTCCGTCAAGGTTACCGTCTGATTGTCCTCTCAAGTGCATTATGTGTGAGTATGTCCTTAAAAAACTTTGCATACTTAGGCATGCTCTCCAAGGCTTCCACTAATGATAAGTTAATTTAATTCTTCTTCAGTTTTTCTAGAAAGTTGGAAAACTAAGTGTCTACTTGATGTTGTCTCACACTTTGTGGATATGGGAGTTTAGGCTTGTGGGGTGGTGGTGGTACATATGGCCTCTCTTTTACTTTCTCTTCTTTTATCTCCTTGCTTTTCTCCTTCGTTTGACTCTCCTTTTTCACACTTGGCTCCTCCAATTGCTTACCACTCCGAAGTGTGATGGCCTTGAGTTGTTCCTTTGGGTAGGCTTCAGTGTTGTTTGGTAGGTTACCTGCATTTCTAGAAGACAAAACAGTAGCAAGTTGACCTACTTTGACCTCCAAGTTGTGGATGGAGGAAGCATGGTTCTTCAAGATTTGGTCAAATTTGGTATCCTGGCCCAACATCCATTTCTGATTCTCTTTTTACCTTCTTTGACTTTCCTCTTGGCTTGAGAATTTGGACCCCAACATGTCCATTAACTTGTCCATTTTGCTCTCTAAAGACCTAAGATGGTCTTGTTGAAATCCGGGTAGTCCTTGTGGTTTTTCTTGGCCACTTACATTGTTAGTAATCCAAGAAAAAATTGGGTGATTTTTCTATCTCGGATTATAAGTGTGAGAGTATAGATTGTTATCTCGATATGGTTGGCCCAATTAATTTACTTGATTTATACTACTAGCTCCTAACAAGAAGCATTCTGCTGTGTAATGGTTGTCCTGCCCATATAACTCACATTGGACCTACATGGCTTTGACTGTGGATGAAGAAGCTCCTTGCTTATTATTCAACTGCTTAGTGAGGGCGGTAGTCTAAGCTTGCAAAACTGTGACAGAATCAATTGAAATCATGCCTTTTTGTTCCCTTTGTGCCTTACCTACTCCTTTCATTTGACTACATGCAACTATTACTTGCCAACTCCTCTAAAAGATCATTAGCCACCTCAATGGTTTTTCTTATCAATGACCCTCCAGTAGCTACATCTATTGTCCCTCGTATAGTCTGATTCACACCATTACAGAATGTCTGTAGTAAGAACTCCCTTGGAAGGTTGTGGTGTGGGCAACTTCTTTGCAACTCTTTGAAACTCTCCTAAGCTTCATATAATGACTCCCCATCATATTGCTGAAAGTTTGTAATTTCCTCGATGATCCGCGTTATCTTTGTTAATGGGAAGTACTTGGCAAGGAAGGCTTGGGCTACTTGCTCCCATATAGTAATCTAAGATGAACTAAGTAAGATGTATTATGCCTTGGATGGATCTCTCAAAGTGAATGGAAATAATATGAGCCTCATAGCATCATTAGACATCCCTTGGAATTTAAAAGTGTTGCATATCTCCAAAAAGTTTGCTAAGTAGGCATTGGGATCTTCAGTTGATAACCCATAGAATTGAACACTATTCTGGAGTATGTTCAGGAGTGTCGGCTTAATTTCAAAATTGTTTGCTATGACTGCAGGGCCTTGCAACTCCTTGTGGACTAAATCCGGGCCTCATAAAATCCATTAATGTTCTTTCGGCCCCTCCTTTTTCTTCTTCTTCTGCCATATTTGTTTAAAGATTTTCTTGGCGCTTTGCTCTCCTTAACCTCCTCTCTTGTCTTGTAATATCAGAAAATTTTTCTTCAAAAGCTTCGTTGGATCTTCTTGTTCTCCTTATGTTTATGCACCTACAAATACACAAGAAAAGTATCAAACACTCTCAAATCAAAGTTACTCAAACTAAACAATATACTAAACAAACAATCCCCAGCAATAACGCCAAAAACTTTCTGATTGCAAAACTAATTCACTAGTCTATGCTCAAAACCGCAAGTATACGAGGTGTAACTTGTAGTAAAGAACAGGTATCGATCCCTCAGAGATTGTGTTTAAACGTTACTTAATTCATGCTACTTTGTTTGAGAACCAATTTTAATAAATACAAATTAAAAAATTAAACTAAATCAAACAACTAACAATGAACAAATGATAAAGTAAAAGGGCAGAAACTTGGAATTCAAGATTTAACAATTAGAGATCACTTTTCCCTATCTTATCTCCCTCCTACCTTGTTATGTGAATTGTGCCTCACATAAGATGTCCTAATGTATTAACTGTCCCTAACCAAATTAAATGGAAATGATTAAGCTATAGAATCAGTCCACCAATTCAACTAGTTATGAAGTTATCCTATGGGTAATCAACTAATTAGCGAAGATCTCTCTCTAACTAATTAATTAAATTGATGAATGTAGGTCTATAAAGTGTTAATTCTCAATTTACAGCCCAACATAATTTACCTAACTCAATTTCTCAATATATTGCAAGGTATAAGCTCAACATTCATCAAAAGCATCATTCATTCAAATCAACAAAGTAGGAGTTCAATAAGTAGTTCAAAAGTAATCTGTACAAATAACTCATCCACTCATAATGTCATTAACATCCCCAATAACTAGAAAATCCATAATAAAGATGTTAGAAGAGAAAAATGAATAAGAATTAGATAAAGCAAGCTTCTCCTCTTCTTTGCCCAAATACAAAAAAAACTGGAGTTGGTATTGTCTTTACCCAATTTGGAATGTAAATCTTGATTCTCTACCTCTCTCTAGGCATGAATCCCATGATCCTGGGTTCTTGTCCTACAACTCCTCCACTTTTTTCTCCTCTCTTGGTCCCTAGCTCAATCACAAAGGTGGCCACCCTCTATTCCTACATTAAAATGATCAATTCTTGACCTAAATCGACATCAAACATAACTATGAAGATCAAACTAAACAAAAACATACAAAATAAGTCCAAAAATATAACAATAATAACCTAATATGTAAGAAACACATGCCAAATACTTAGAAAAACACATACTAATGCACAACTATCATTGCTCATAGAGGACAATGAGCCTACAACCTATAAATAGGCTTTGAAGAGTTTAGAATATGAAAAATGGCTTCAAGCCATAAAGTTCGAAATGGATTCTATGTTTGAAAACCAAGTATGGACCTTGGTTGACTTACCTGAAGGCTAAAAACTATAGGTCCAAGTGGATTTTCAAGAACAAAATTGACATGGATGGAAATGTGATTACCTATAAAGCGACGCTAGTCGCTAAAGGTTATCGTCAAAGACAAGGAGTTGACTATGACAAGACATTTAGCCCCGTAACTATGCTTAAATCCATTAGAATACTCCTAGCCATTGCTGCTCATTATGATTATGAGATATGATAAATGGATGTGAAGATGACTTTCTTGAATGGAAACCTAGCCGAGGATGTATATATGATACAAACTGAGGGCTTCATATCCAAAGATAACAAAAAGGTATGCAAGCTTCAGAAATCCATTTATGGATTGAAGCAAGCACCTAGGAGTTGGAACATCCGATTTGATGCGACAATCAAAGAGTTTAGTTTCTCACAAAATTTAGATGAACCTTGTGTGTACAAGAAGGTTAGTAGGACTTTTGTTATATTCCTTGTGTTATATGTGGATGACATATTACTAATAGGAAATTTTGTCTCAAGTTTGTAATTTGTCAAAGTTTGGTTGTCCCCGAATTTCTCCATGAAAGACTTTTGAGAAGCAACATATATATTGGGAATAAAGATCTATAGAGATAGATCAAGGAGGTTCCTAGGTCTTTCACTATCTACATATATAGATCAAGGATGTATTCTTGATATATGGAGATGAATATCTCGTAGTGAGCGAGCATATAGAAGTTAGTTTTCAATCTAACCAGGATGACTTCAAATCCCAGTCACGTTACGTTTTCACATTCGTGGAGCAGTCAGTTGGAAGAGTTCCAAACAAGAGACGACTGCAGATTCAACGATCAAGTCAAAATACATTGCAGCTATGAAAGTGACAAAAGAAGCTGTTCGGATCAAGAAGTTCGTTATAAAACTTGGAGTGTTTCCGAGCATTATAAACCTACTACTATTGTATTCAACAATGGGGATATTGCTTAAGCCAAGGAACCAAGGTCTCATTAGAGGTCCAAGCATGTACTTAGGAGATATCACCTGATCAGGGAGATCATTGATAGAGGTGATGTAAGATAGAGATGGTGCCCACAGATCAGAACATCGCTGATCCTTTACCAAAGTTAATTCCTCAAATGCGATTTGATTCTAGTGTAGTCACCTATGGTATTAGATAATGTGATTGGCTTTAGTACAAGTAGGAGATTGTTAGAGTAGTGCTCTTAAGGTAATCACTTTTAACACTTTTGTACAAATTTTATTTTGATTAATAAAGGGAAAGGCAATTTTCATTAATATGATGTTCATTTATTTATGAATTGATGACGTTCTTAAATTGAATTGATGAAGTCCATGATACAAAATATAGCATCAAGGAAATCATGATGAGATCATAATAATGAGATTCTATCATGTGCAATTATGTTAGTATCTAAATTGTCCCTGGTCGTAGAATTAATAAGATAGGACATTGTTGATCCGGATAGACTAGCACATGTTATACTCATTGATTTCATCAAGTAGTGGATCTCATAAACTGTAAGCATGAGATGTTTAGAGTTAACATGTGGATCTTTACCAAGAGTAGTAAGTACATCGGATGACCCACTATGAGATTATCATATGAATGATCTATCAAATGTTAGTGATTAATCTTATTGTAGCAATGGTGCAAATATCCTTAGACTTGAGGTACTAAAGGATATCTTGGATACTAATCCTATTTTTTGACACCATTCCTTATTGCCTCAAGACGAGGTCACTTATAGTGATTTGGTACAGCTATTAGTATTCGAAGGTAATTGAGTAATCAGTAAAGAATTTACCACTCCTGATAGAAGGAGATTATACCCATGGGCTCTTATTGGGGTTATTACTCGAGATTCTCTAGCCAGAGTAGTTATGTGTTATGAAGAGAGTCTTCAATGACACATAGAGTAATGAGATCCCCAGGATAAGAACTAACATCACTTGGACTAGATGTGACATAGTCAGTCTAATAGGAGTTGATACATAGCCCATACTCCGTATAGGATGGTGAAAGGATGAATTGCACAGTAATTGTCTATAGAAAGGTTCGTTAGTCGGATAATTAACTATCGAAGAGTTCATGTGTTAATTCACTTACGTTCTGATAAATTGGCATCATGAAACCCTTCATGATTTACTTGGATTAAGAGTTAATTCAAGTGATATGAAACCATTCATGATATGCTTAGATTAAGAGTTAATTCAAGTGTCCAAACTAACCAGGAACCTAAAGATCACACGCATAAAAGATCATATGAAATACAAAGTATGCATGATTGTCATTTTAAGTAAGTCACGTGACCTACTTTATGACAAGTGGTATATAAGTGAGTTCTTCACTTATGTACACACTAAATTAAGCCAAAAACACATACAATTGAGAGGTGAAGGGTCTAGAAGAGTTCTGGATGTTGAGAGGAGTGATCTTGAGGATTGTTCATGTAATTTTATGCAATTGTTGCATGAGTTTAATTACATGTAACTAGTTTATGATCTAACTCTCAATTAAGTATCTACTTGAATTCATCTTGTTTGGTGCTCTAACCACCCTTATATACTGATTTTTCTTCATCTTTGAATGCTTTTCACTGGCTGTTAAAGGTGTTTGGAGTTTACTATAACCCAAACAAGTAGAAGATTTAATAAAGGAGGAGCATTTACAAGGTACATATGTCATAATTCCTTATTCTTACATTATGTTTTATACATGTACATAGATTCTGGATTTTCTAGGGATGTTGTGTTATTGGAATTTTGATTCCAATGCTTCAGCTGCATAGCCATGCATGAGATGTATGGACCCATGGCTCCCTAACACAAAATATATCAAATTAATTGTTATAGATTGAAATACATCGATACACCTAATCATCCAGGTTTGTTGAATATAAATTATGTGAAATGAGTAGCATTGTAATTTGTATGATATAAGAATCATCAGGTTAGCGTTGTATAGTTACCTAAGATAATTCTCTAACATAAGGCCCTTCACTTGAAGTTGTTCCAACTTACAATTTGTATGATAATAACACTAATAATTATATTAAAACTAAAACAAATACAGAAAAAGTATTAATCTCTCATATTGATATGTTGTTCATTAGGTTTTGTTATATTACATATTCTACTATTGTGTCCACAAGAATCACATTTTCACTCTTGACCTTTTGTGACACCTTACTTGCACTTGGTACTTTCTTTGGTTCATTTTTATCTCTCCTTCTTGCCCTTTTGGCCTTTTTGGCATCCCTCTCTTAGTGAATGTATTTTCTTAAAATCATTTAATATCCAAAAGTCACTAACATAATAGGTTGCAACACTTGATCATACACTTCTAAAAAGGTACTCTTTTGTAGCAATCAGCTAAAAATGCCTCTGATTTTTGTTTGGAGTGATTAGTAGCACTAATCGTAGATTTGCATGGGTAACCATATAGGTCTTATGCTCTATAGCGATAATAATTTCCCCTTCTTATTCCTAAAATATGCTTTCCATCCCCTTTACTTATCTCTTATGCTCTATCACTATTCCACACAATTCTCCATTACATTGCCTCCTTATTTTTTTCTAGCTTCTTCATAACTGTAAGTTTAATATCTGATTTCATCATGTCTCCTTATCACCATTATCCTTATAGTTTCTGATATACGGATCACTGGTCTATCTTTGACTACTAGGATTGAAAGTCTCACTCAAGTTATTGTCAACAACTAAATATTTTTATTCAAATGATTGGTATTACCTAGCACAACTCTCTTGTGGATATTCAAGCAAACATAAACACAACCAAGTTTATTTTTTTCAATTGCTCATTAAAGTCTTTGACATGCGTTTACCATATACCTGCTCAAAATTGTCTCCTCAGGTCTTCACCGTTTTATGGTCCATGTCAATAATGGCTAATCTTTCTAGTACACATTTTGTGACATGCATTTGGAAGTGTCTCCTCAATAACTTTTATTAATCTTTAGAAACATAAGTCCTAAAATAATGATCAAATAATGAAATGTAATAATAAATCATACAAATAACATAAGTAAAAAAACTATATTTCTTTTGCGTGTTAGAAATTATTGTGACTCTAGATCTATGTTCTAACTTTAAATAAACTGATAGGAGTGACAAAAACTAACTCCATGAATTAATATTATCAAATTTAACAACTACCCATACTATAGGATATATGCCTCCATTTTTATCCTTTCCAACTCACTGATTAATTACCTTGAAATTCAGTCTTCAAGAAATAACCATCCATCCTAAATACGGGCCTCAAGTGCCTACATGCTTCTTTTATAGCCCTAAACAAATGTATAACCTCTTTAACTATAGTAATGAGGTTTCTTAACAGTGGTAATGTTAGAATTATTTTCTTGAAGTGTCTAACTAAAAAATCTAATGATACCATTCTAGGCTTTTGTTAATTGTGAAACATATATGCTCATACCTATAAGTTTTTATTTTGAAACATTTGTAGATATTATCATAGGTTGCATATAATTTCCACTTGCATCCTTTAATGTATCTAACTCAAATTCGTATAGACTCACTTTTTGTTATTAGACATTAGACCCTATTGGTATTAAATGATCAACAAAAATATCTTTGAACTCTGTAGCATTGTCAAACTCCATACCCAGTATCTAATGTAACATACTACCACTTGTATCATGTCTAAAATTTATGTCAAGTCTTCCAATTGGCTCCCTACGCTCCTCTCCATTAAGGTACTAATCACTATCAATGAAATTTTCATAATGATTAGAATCAATCTCCATTGGTTAATAGCCATCTACAATTTAAAAATCCAATATATTTTGTACACCTTCGGCTTCATTATCACTTTCAGTTTCATTATCACCTTTAGCTTGATTATCACAAGTGCTCATCTCCTTATCATTACTATTACATTAACTTCATCATACACACCATCCTCATTAACTCCCAAATCCCCGTCATTACCTATTATATCTAAAACTTTTAGAGCCATATCTGATCGATAAGTTTGTTTGTGAGATACACCTCAATTGTCCCATGTATTTTTAAAAGGTTAATTAACCTAATGTAACTTTCACTAGATTCAATAAGACTTAAAGATTAATTGAATCTAAAAATATCTATAATAAGCTTTTTCAACTTATAAGTATCCAAGTTCCTTCCCCATCTCATAAATTTGTATAGCTAATAAAATAAAGATCCACTTTATCAAAATAACCTGATAACCCACCCTCATAACTCAATTCGAGATCTTTCTTAAAATATCCACTACAATATAACTTCAAGGTTTTGTATTGAGTCATTATAACCCTACAAATGGTAAGTAAATTACCTTGTAAATGATAAAATGGGTCCATAGTTGACTGCACTTGTCTCCTACCTATATAAACATATATTTTAATTAAAATTAAAATAATATAACATTCTTTAATATAAACAAATCATTGAAACTGAGTGATAGAGTCGTACCACACTGTGAAAAAAGGAGAAGATGCACTATTTTTTGAATAGGGAGAAGTCCACCACGAGAAGTGCAGCATACCAACTGTTGATGAATGCCTACATTAAGAAATAGAGAAAGGCCATACAACCATAAACAAAGAAATACAAGATTAGGGATTTCAACACCCACAAATAAAAAACATAAGAAATTATGGGTGTTATGAATTATCTCCTTGCCTAATTTTAGAATGAACCAAACTGGAAAGTAGTTCAATTCATGATTATTTTAGTTGAATCGGTTAGTTCGATCCAGTTTTTAAATCATTGCTTATTCTAATGAACTAAGGCTCAACCTATGATATCTAATGTACACATTCAATCTCTAGCCATTTAAGGCTTTTAATGACTATCTATTAAATATGCTTAACTCAATTATGGTCTTAAAACAACTAAATGTATCTATTAAAGACATAAATTAGTCTTTGCAATAACTGGTAACAATGATACTATTAATCAATTTGTGAAACTGGTCAATCATTATGTCAATTAGTGTACATGCAAAAACTCATTGTATATGAAATATTTCTTTCAATAACACTGATCAACTAATATGTCACACTAGTTGACCTTTTGGTTTAGTACCCAAATGAACTTAAGTCTTTGATTGGTAGTTTCCTTCTTCTTTTCAACCTACACTTTTAAGGTTTACTTACCAGTTTTTGTTTAAGGAAAAACAATATATCAATATGTTCATATTTATCAAAACATGACATACTATGTTATATAAGTGGTGGTGATGCATAAATGCATTGCTTAGACTTCTATATATGTATGCATAATAAGGAATCGTCCTTTTAATATTAAAAGGGTTGAATATTCTTATAGGGTAATGAAATGAGCTACCAAGATTATATGTATGATACCTAATATGAAAGAAATATTGATGACTACTTCTTTGAGGCTTAAAGGGGTGAGAGTAGATTTTCATTTTATCATATAAGTTATACCTATTCTTATCTTAAGAGTATTGAGTAACTATATGTCGAGATATAGATCCATATAAGCATGAGGTTTGTTTTTAAGGAGTTGCCTTGTATATATTTTGTATACATGTGTTTGTTTATATATGAGTGTATCATGTTCATTTTCTATCTTAGTAAAGTCTCTTCACTATACATATGTTCTCCCTTGACAAATGTAATTTTGGTGTCTGATGCACTTTCATAAGTATGTTCAATCTTATGCATATTATTGAAATTATTTTGAGTTCTTAGTATGTTTTCTAGTTTTCTTTCACCCTTTAATGAATTTGTATAATGAACCCTTTCGAACATTGATATCATTTTTCAATGTCTTATTTTCATGCTTTAATACGTTTAATTTATGATTGTCATCAATGATGACATTTTCAATATTTCCATAATATGTTATTCACTTTTCATCTTTTCATTATCATTCATGTATGCATCCAACTGTTTTTGAACTCCCTTGAGTTTGAAAGATAATTTCTTCCTTTTCTTACTCATAATTTCTAAACTTTCAACTAGTTCATTATATGTCAAATTACTATTACGGGAATTAGAGTTGGATGTTACCTCGTCACAATCCCTAACAGTAAAGCACATTTGAATTATCTTCTTTTAAATACTCATTTTCAAATCCATTTATGTCATCCTAAATTAGGGCTTTAAATGCTTTCTTCTTCCTTTTTTCCCCTTTCTTCTCCTTCTTATTAATTTTTTCACACTTTTCATTATCTTTAAGAAGAAGACATTATAATTTCATATGGTTAGATGTTTTACATTCAAAACAAATAATGCTAACAAATTTATGTCTTATATCACCATTACCTTCCTTAAAGTCCTTCATTTTATAAAAAATTCTTTCTTTTAAAAAATTTCTTGGTTTTTTTGGAGATAAAAGGGAGGTATTTATCATTACTTCCACTTATATATGTCTCTTTTTCACTTGATTCCTCACTTGTGACTTTGAATGCTAAGGATTTTTTTCTTTGGAAATGTTGTTTCTTCTTGCATCTTTTGAAGTTTTATTTCATATAGAAGGACAGATCTAATGAGTTCCTCTAATGGTAGTGTTGTTAAATCCTTGACTTTTTATATAACTATTACTTTTGCTTCTCATTTCCTCATAAGTGACCTAAGTATCTTTTTTATTATTTCAACACTAGTATAGATCCTTCTAAGACCTTTGAGAGTATTAATAATATCAATAAACCTTGTATACATGCTAAAAATGCTTTTATCATGCTTCATTCAAAATAATTCATATTAGTGGGTTAACATGCCCACTTTTTCTTCTTAACTAGATTCGTGTCCTTATGCATAATTTCTAATGTATGCCAAATTTCATAAGTCATTTCACACATTGAGACTTCATTGAATTTATGTCTTCCTAATGCACAAAATAAGATGTGTACAACCCTACTATTCAAGGAAATTAATCTCTTATCTTGAGGTTCCCATCTTCCTTTAGTTTGAGGATATTTTTATAATCTACAATTTTCATAAATATAAAAGGTGCATTTGAAAATATTTCCTGTAGGTCTATGCTTGTAGCCATTGAAAAAAATATGATTATAATTTACCAATATAAGTAATTATTTCTATCAACGAAAGGGGCTCTACTAATGTTTTGTCCCTCTTAGTTAGATGATGATGATAAAGCTCCTAAATATGCCATTATGATATTTTTTATACGATTTTATTTGAAATGCTAGCCTAATAAGCTCACTCCATTAGCAATTATTAGTCATTAATGGTACTTAAAGAGGAGGTGAATTAGGTGTAGATAAATTTTAAACAAAATATTTACTAACTTAGTGTGTTAATAAGCATAATTTATAGAAAATGAATATATAATAAAAATAATACAATTTAACAAAAAACTTAAGCAATATTGTAGAAAGGATAAGGAAAGAGAAATGCAAACTAATTTATAATAGTTTGGCAAATAACCTTTGCCTATGTTCACTCCTAAGACTCTTCTTAAAATTCCATTATAACTCTTCTTAAAATTCCATTATAACTCTTCTTTCAAGATGAATAATAACCTTTGTATAATCTTTTCTTAACAAAGAGGAATCCTTATACAATATTCCTTAATAATGAAGAGGAATCTCAATGTTACTTGGAACACCTTTAATTATAATAGAGAAAAATCCAATAAAAACTCTCAACTTAAAATTTCTCGCTTTATCACTTTGATAAAGCCAAAGATGTTCACTCCCTCAAATATTAGATAATGAGTGCTCATATTCTTGATAAACACTTAAAAATATGTTTATAAGATGCCCAAATACTTTTTTAATACAAAAAATGAGAAAATATATATTTATAAGGTCTATCGTTCCTTTTAAAATCATAATTTTAACAACTTTATATGCTTAAACTTAATTCATTTAATGTAATTATAATTAAAAAACTTTTAAAATGTCCTTTAAAGAATGCTTGAAAGATCAAGACACTATTCTTTTAAAAAAAATCTTTAATACCTTTTGATGAGTGAAGACTCATGTAATGAAGTAAAATGAAATGTTTATGCATATAGGCTTTTAAGATTACCAAAGTAATAGAATGAGATTACAATTAATATTAAAAAACATGGAATGACCTCTATATGATTTGATATTCTTTAATTTTTGGCTTGATCTTCACTTTGAAGATCGCAAACTTTAACTTTTTTGTCATTATTAGTGTTTGGGAATAACAGCCATCTAGAATTCTTATGGTAGAGATTCAAATGCTTGTTATTAGTGTTAGTAGTTCATATATCATATTGGGCCAATGGCTAAGGAATTACAAGATTAACCAAGTCCATCTTCACTTGTTTCTAGCTTTTAGTGGATTACTTGAGGAAGATACTATCACTATCATTAAAATTTTTTATTTTGTGATTCAAATACTTCCTTTAAATGTTGTTACCAAAGATCATCTACACATGAGATGTTTTCTTTATTAAATGAAAGATCGAGGAAGGACCTAGTTGATTTTGATTAACGACTTTTGAGAAATGGAACCAAGTATATAATGCTTTTATGTTGTGATTCTTTCCTCTACATAAGAATATCGAGCTTAAAATGCAAATTCAAAATTTTGCATAAGAAGAGGGAAAATCATTCCACAAAATTTAGGAGAGATATAGATTATTTTTTAGTTGAGGCCTACACCGTCAATATTCTTTATAATGGGTCATGTAATATTTCTATAAAGATCTTACTCTCATATGTTAGACATTTGTTGACACTACTGTAAGAGGTACTATCTCGACAAAAACCATTGAGGAGGTCAAAAAATCATTGAAACTTTATCTAATAATTTATTAACTAAGGTTAGAAGAGGAAAATCAAAAGTTTCTCTTGATAAGATTCAAGCATCTTTACACTTGGCATCGTAAGTTGTAGAAATTTCTAAATAAATAAAAATTTGTTGAATCAAGATATAGATAATATGAAGGCATGTTCTTAGTTTAGTAAGCATGTGCATCTTTCTTATATAAGCATGAATATGGAGCCTACCTCAAATTACCATAAATATGCATACGACATGCTTGCTTATGAGAGAAAACTAGTTATCAAGAATGATCCTTTCTCCAATACTTACAATCCTAGATGGAGAAATTACCTAAATTTCTCTTAGAAGAAGTAAGGACTTATAATAGGTAGACCTATAGGATCACCTAATTTCTAATAACAATGATCTCAATTTCAACAAACCATCTTCACAGGAAAAAGGGATAGAAGAGATACTTAAGTAATATATGTCTTATATCAATATGAAATTGGATAACTTGGAAAAACTTAAAGTCTCATATTGACTGACTTAAAAAGGTCGTGTAATCAAATTCTATATCCTTTCACAATTTAGAGGTGAGAGTGAAATAATTAGTCAAGATGATGGATGAAAGAGGTCAAGCCAAGCTTCTTATTAATATAGAGGTAAACCCCAAAGAGAGAATGTTAGCCATCATATTAAGGAGTGGAAAAATACTTGATGTTGTAGCAACTGAAGAAAAGTAAGTTCAAAAGTCAGAGAAGTCTGAGGAAGAGGACTAGGTGATTAAAATTTAAAAGTTGAACTTGGAGAATAGTACGACATTAGTCTACTATCATTTATTTCTAGCGTCAGTCTAAAGCATATGCCACAATCCTCTATCAAACCTTATGTGACACCTATTCCATATCCTTATATGTTGAAAAAGAGGAAGGATGAGAATAACTTCAAGAAATTCCAAGATATTTTTTAGAAGTTGCACATTAAATCTCCTATTTCTTGAAGCATTTGGACAAATGTCATCTTATGTAAAGTTTTTGAAGACAATAATCTCCAATAAAAATACAATTGAGGAGTATACTATGGTACCTTTAACCAATAAGTATTATGCAAATTTATAAAATATACTACCTTTAAAGTTAAAGGATCTAGATAAATTTATAAGACATATTATAATTGTATCACTTTAACTAGCTGATGGGGTCTTTTAGTTATCTAATTGGGATAAAGAAAGACCTACTTGTTAAAGTAGGAAAAGTAATTTTTCTTATAATTTTTTAATAATGGAAATATAGTATGACATTGAGGTTTCCATCATCTTAAAGTGACCATTTGTGGCTATTAGAGAGGCATTAATTGATGTGCACATTAGTAGCTTATCATTTAGGGTGGATAATAAGAAGAAGTGCACCATTTTCAAGGCCTTAAGAGGGCTAGTCCTCTATAAAACGTATTATAAGATTGATATTATTAATTTTATTGTGCATGATTCATCATCATCATCATCATCATCACCCAGTTTGAAATCCCGCATTGAAGCGGGGTCTGGGGAGGTCTGATAGTACGCAGCCTTACCCCTACATAGTAGAGAGGCTGTTTCCGGTAGACCCA
>JAOQML010144461.1:0-29921 GCA_027568935.1 Erythroxylum urbanii | reverse complement strand
GAATGCATGTACAATCATTTCATGTGCAAAAATTCACTATTTATTATTCATGTGCATATATGAATGCATGAATATGTGAAAAATACTTTCAATAATCCTAACCCGATCCAATTGACCAAAATACCCTTTCCAATTGGTGAGGGGATGTTACATTGTGGGCCTGTGTTGTGGCCCATATTTCCTCCAAAACTCCTTCGCTCTTTGATATTGACCCTGAAATACTTGCAAACGCATCAAGGTACCCCAAAAGTATAATATTTAAGCTCAAAGACTTATACTAACTTATAAAACACTTAAAACACAAATAAATCACAAACTAACACAATTTTAACCTAAACATATACCGAGTGATCAATTTAACAGATAAACACACATGAAACTATGCCCTAAAACATGATGCAATTTACACTTATTAGAGATCTGGTGTACAAATGGAAGTAGTTAGTGATGCACATTGTCCTTTTCAGGTGTATGCTGGCTGGATTGGAAACGACAAAACATTTGTCATGAAGAGAGTAGAAAACTCTCGTAACTGTACTAAAGTATAGAGGAATAAAAAAGCTATCGAAAAATGGATTGTGAATGAATTCATACACAAGTTTGAAGGAACCTAAATTGGCCTATTAGTGAAATAATGGATGATCTTTAATCAAAATATGCACTAAGCGTCAATAAAATTCAATGTTATAAGGCTAGGTGGGAAATAATTTCCATGCTTCGAGGATCAATTGAAAGTCATTATGTGAAGTTATGGTCATATGGACATTAGTTAAGATGAGCTAACAAAGATGGAAAGTTTATTATTGAAACTAATTTTGATGAACATACGAGGAAACCAATGTTCAAAAGATTTTATATGGGATTTAGTGCTTTGAAGTTTGGTTTTCTTGGTGGATATAGGAAGATTATTGGGTTAGATGGATTTTTTTAAAGACTTACATTGTTGATTCATTATTATCTGTTGTTGGTTATGACAAAAATAATCAAATGTTTCCTATATGTTGGGTTACAGCTGAGGGAGAAAATTATCAATCGCGGAATTGCTTTTTGAGCATTCTTACTGAAGATCTTGACATAAATGGAAATTCACGGACTTTTGTAAGCAATCATCAGAAGGCAAACTTTAAATATGCATATATCTGATGTTCATTTCTTTATATGATGAACACTTTATTAATTTATGTAACCATTTTTATAGGGTTTAGTGGAAACATTAGAAATTTTGTTTCCAATAGCTGAACACAGAAAATGTTCCCATCATGTGTATGCAAACTGGTCTAGGGTTCATAAAGGGCATATATATCGGACTTTAGTTTGGAAAGTGTTGAATTACACAATGGAAGCTGATTTCAATGAGGTCATGAAGGAGTTGAAGAGTTTGTCAGTGAAGGCTTATGAGGACTTTAAAATTAGGAATCCAAAGACATTTATGGTCTTTGTGAGAATAAGACCGAAGTGTGAAATAGTACATAAAAATATTGCAGAGACGTTTAATAGATTCATTTGTTAAGCTCATACCAAAAGTTTGATCAATATGTTAGAAGAAATTTGAGTTTCTTTAATCACTTGGATACATGAAAAAAGGGATATGATGCTAAAGTGCACTGATGCTATACGTCCTAGAATAAGGAAGAAAATAGAGGTAGCACAATGGGATGCAGGACATTTTATGCTCAAGACAATGGGACTTTGAAATTTGAAGTCACTATTTTTATGGACAAATGTATCGTTGAATTGCAAGCACGAATTTTTCAATGTAGACTATAGGATTTAACTGGGATTCCATATGAACATGTTGTGGCTTGTATATCTTATCAAAGGGAGTATATCGATTTTTATGTGAATCGATGTTATAAGCGTGATGTTTATTTAAAGAGTTACCAATATGGTATGGAACCCATTAGTGATCCTAAGTAGCACCCCACTCCCATCCAACACATGCTTGTATGTCCATAAGATATTCGAGCACATGCCTAGTGGAAGCAGTGCGCTAGAGCAGTCGCATTCACTTATATATTATGGCACCATAATAAAAAATACACGAATAACACAATATCTAAAACTCAATTCCTCATTTCATTTCATAAAACATAATTTACATTGTAGTATTACACCACATGATCCACATATATATACAACATCAAAAACTATAAGAGTCTACTGCTCTTTTACACATTTTACATAAAATAGGAATTAAACAAAAATTCTTTCTAGATCCTTCATTCTTAACTGACCGACCTTTGAGTCATTTCTTGAGTCCAAAATGTAGTACTAGACTTCTTCTAGATCGTCTTAGTAACTAAGTCTCCTCCCTCTCGTACTTGAAAAGTCATGTTGCAATTTTGATAAGTTTTGTGAATTTAGTGAGCAAGCCATCATTGATGTGCTCACTCATATCACATAATACAACCAATTCATAGACAATTCACATCATCATATAAGGCACATCACTTCATTAATCATCAAATTGCATCAAATACCATTGTGTTCACTTAATTCACATTTCTCATTCAGAACGATTCAAACAAATTCTTTTCGATCATTTAAAACATACATATCAAATATATATATGCAATGCACATGTGACTCATATTCAATTATTACGTTGTTGTGATCGAGTGCCTTTTTAACTGTCCTGTATCCATTGTAAATATCGGGCTCATTAATAATTGTCCTGTATCTGTTAGGGATACCGAGCTCATTTTACATAGTGAGCCTGAGGCTCTTACCACATTTTCTGAGGTTTAACCTCTTTTTCACGAGTGACTATAGTCATAATTGCCTTTATCTGATCATGCATTCATGTAATGAAATGCATCAAATCTCATATGTTCAGTCACTTTTAATCAATTACACATTCACTTTACATTTTCATTGGACCTAAGTCCAGCATTCAACAATTATGTTGAGTACACTTACTTCTGTCAGATTCACATACAATGAGCACTTCTAATGCGATTCTCATGCATCAAACGCCTCGAGCTATCAATTTTCAAAATTAACACATTCATATCAATAATAATTTAATAGTTGACATTTAAGCAAAGTATAGACAATCTTAATGAGAACATCTAGGTTACTCACAGTACGCTCTAGTTAGTTATTCCCTTGATATCCCGGCAATGTCTGGATACGGTCGCTCTATTTGCACCTCTATATCATGTAACACATACACATTTACACATTACTAATTTGCACAATCACATTAATACTCAATCATACACATATGTATATGTGTTAATGCATGCTTAATTTGACTATTCCGAGTATATTTCCTTAATTCACATCTCATGATCATTTATCATTATCCTTATATATGTCTAGCTTACTCTTAGGTTTATACCTCAAGTATATTTGATTATTCTAAATTTCTTTAATCAATCATTCACCAAGGGTTACTCTAGCATTATAAGATCACATAATATCTAAATTCTCATTCATCTTTACTTAATACACATCATTCTTCTTCTTTGAATCATATTAGCCTTCATAGGGTTACTTTCATTCATATAACATCTCCAAATTTCCAGATTTGAATACTTGATGCATAACAATCCATTCTTAAGTTATAACCTCAATTATCACCCTAAACATATCACACATTTATCACTTAATCCATCATCAAATTAAGTTCCTTTCAAGCTTAATTCAAGCCTAAATGCATTATAGGAAAGTGCCTAACCATTTGTTGTTTTAAACATCACATAAAAGAAAAGAATTCATGTAAATCGTCATTCCCATGATTGTGGATGAATTCCCATGATTGTGGTTTATGTTAACAGAACATTTCCAGCACTTTCTTGCATTCCCACAATTGTGGGTTATGCAAATCCGAAAATCCCAGTATTTTATCTTCCAAATTTCCTGCTTTTAACTCCTATAAGTTACATCCAAAGCATCTTATGCTTAGTTCATCATTACTAGCTTAATTCCTTATCATTTCCTCTTTATTCTTACCTCCATTTCAGCTTAATGCCATTCATAAACAAATCATAATCTAGGTTGATCATAAACACAAAAACAGAACTTCAATGTATATATACATTCATCAAATTTCTGCACACATTCAACTCCATTATCACCTTCTTTTTATCTCTAACTATCATCATAGTTCTTCTCTTTTCAAGACACTACACTTGCCTTTTCTTTAACTTCAAACTCATTGTAATTAATCTCTATAACAATCAATAAAATCCACGTTATTATACATCAAAAACAGAACATGAAAATATCCATTTATCTATCAAATTTCTGCACTCTTTCAACACCATTATAATGATCATTCTATCTCAAAAACATCTCTACAATAACTTATGAATTACTACTCATTATATACACAAAAACAAGAAATCAATATTCTCATTTCCTCACCCACGTTTCCATATATTCTCATCACCATTTCAGGATCATTCAACCTCTAACGATCGTCATAAAACTTGTTGATTAGCAAACCATGAAGAACAATACTTTACACTTACTTGTTTAACTTCAAGCTCTTCAAAATCTCGTAAACCTAGCTTCTTCCATGCTACACGATCAACAACATCCAAGGTGGAAGAGGTTAGGTCTTTTAGTAACAAGTGATGAAGACAACAAAGGTTTTAAAGAAACAAGTAGAAGATGATAGAAATCTCAACGTGGAGAAGATTGGGTTGTGAGTTTCGTGAGACAGAGAGATGAAAAATGAAGAGAGCATATAGCAAAGGAAAGAAAGAAAAAAGAATGGTCTTTCAAATGGTGAGTTTCGTGTGGCTTTCGAAGCAAGATTAAAAACCTTGGTAAGTGTTACGACGCTTACCTCTTAATTAACAATACTAATATCTTCTAATATTATACCCCATATCTTTTAATCTCTAGTTCATTTGTCTCCAAATTTCAAATCTGATTGTCTCCTAATATTCTATGACATTTGTCATTAATTCCTAATACCACATATCAATTATTTTTACTGCCATTTGACACTTATTTCTATTAATATTTATCAATTGTCTTGCCACTTGGCATTTTTCCCTAGTCAAAAATACTCATAATTTTAGAAATTTTCCAAATTTTCACCAAACATTCTAAATCAATAATTATACTCACCAAATCAATTTTCAAGACAAAATGTTCACTATTCACATCATAATCATTTAAAATCATTATATCTTGGAATATGTCAAATGAATGCATGAACAGTCATTGTAATGTGTAAAGAAAAATCGAATTTACGTATATGTACGCTAATATTATTCATGAGCTTGAAATGCATTTTCTAATTTCTCAATAATATCTCTCATGTACAATATTTTAGAGTTCTAACCCTTAGTATGAGAAAACGAGATACTACACTAAGTTTTGGCCAAAGAATGAAAATCTTTAGCCAATATTATCAAAAAGATGCCTGAAAGATTGAAAAAGATAAGGAAAAGGGATCACACTGAAGAAACTTGAAATCCAACAAATTGAGCAAGGTTTGAGTAGCTATGAGGTCCTATCATTGTTATAAAATTGGTCATAATGTAAGAGGATGAAAAAAATAAAAATCAACCTCCTAGGTAACCTGAAATTGTTAAGGTAGTTATTTTAGTTGTAAAAAAAATATTTTGTTATTCATTCAGTATTATTAACTTTATATTTAGCTGCAATGTGTATGATGTAGTAAAAAAGAGAAAGGACATCAAAACCAGATGCCCCTTTGTCTAGTATTCGTAGCGGTCAAGTACAAAGACCAACATAATCAATATCTACATGATCAAATATTGCATCTTCTATATTAATAAGAGAGGTGAGAATGGTTAGTTAATATTACGTATAAAATTTAAGTTTTTTTCTAACTTACATAAAATTATAATTCTTTTTTCCTTTTATAAGCAAGTAGAGGATACGAAGTAACATTTGGGGAAGTTAATAGGAATTCCTACTTTACAGTAAGTCATTTAAATTCATATTTATACTACTTATATGTAATTATAAAGGAGATGATAATATTTACATAATTAATTGTTTATACTTCATAGATGGGTGGGAATCCATATCAAGTGTTATAACCTCCCAATACTATCACAACAAAAACATAAACATCCTAAAGTACAATTGCCAATACAACTCAACTTAGGAGGAGGATCAAACTAACGACTAAAAGAATTGCTACTAGGAAATCTTAAGTTGTACAGTTGTTAAGTATTGTTGCATTACCTAATTCAATATTAGCATTTTTACTCCTTATATTTTTTTTATAGGTTTATAGCTCTCTTTCTCTTTACTTCTTTGGTTGAGTCAAAGTCTTATTGAGGTGATATTGTTATTGATGATGCATTGTATGGAATACTACCGGGAGATAAATGAGAAGATATTGTTGTTGTTGACGATGCATTGCTCTTGATTTCTCATAGAGTTTTGCTTCAATCACGGTTGGTTTAATGTATTTAATGCTTTTTTGGCCCTCACTGGCTATTCAAGTAAGTTGTTGAATGATTTTGGTCTACTTGTTGTATGATATTTGGATGAAAAGAGTCTCAGATTAGTTTTTCCTTTTACTTTTTAAAGATTTCTAACATCTCATGTGTGATTTCCTCTGTTTTTCTTGCCCTTTTCATCTGTATGATTTTGCTGAAATAGTTGATAGTTCCTTTGTGTTTGTGTTTGCATCATCTTGATCACATCTCTTTTAAGCTGATTCATACTTCTAAATTTTTGCTAAAACATTTAAGGATAAGCTTTTATCATTGACTCTTTTTTGGTCTAAAACTTTCCTATAAAGGTGCTAGTTGCTGTGTATGTAAGGATAGTGGGAGTGATTAAGCACTGTAGAAGTCCCTAAACTATGCCTAAGGAGTTGGAGCTGACTGAACACCAATCATTCAAAATGGCCTTTATTACAACCCCAACACCATGAAAGATCACTACAACTGGGCTATTAACAGTTATTAATAGAGGAAAGGTCACATTGCTTGATCCTGTCATTTTTCAAGAACAATAACTGTTAGCCCCAATCCTTTCAACAGTAAGTGATGAAGTGACAAATATAGATGTCCTTAAGAATGATTTTAGAAGGTTCATTTTAGTTGTAGTATGTGAAATATAGAATGCATTTGAACAATTGCATGATATTAAGTTGTTACTTTTTCTATAATGTAGCAATAATAAGCATAAACTTTTGGTGTAACTAAGATTGCCTTGTTAAGGAGTAGCTCACTTTTTCACGTTCCTAATACAATGTCTAAGATTTTAAGGTTTCTACGACTAGAATAATGAGATTTATGAATTTTTGTTTTGGAAATATGTTTTAACTTCCTCAAAAAGGGCGTAGTGAAGGATTAATGAAGAAAATGTGCTTTTCTTGACAAATAAACTTTCATTAAGTATAGGTGATCTATGCACGTTCACATGTTATCTACTTATGGAATTGGATTTTAATGCATATATAACTAGGTTTCATTGGCTATTAGCTTGTGAAACTAGATATTATTTAATTTATTAATTTTGTACATAGATATCTCTTGGTTGGCCTACAAACAAAATTCATCAACATGCTTATGGCTGGCCTACAATTAATGATACTTGGTACAACTTTTTCATGAATTTTCTATAGCTGATTTGACTGTTTCTTCATAAACAAACCTAAGGAATTATCTAGAGCAGTTTCTTATATAGACAGTGTTTATCATCAGTCTTTATTAAATCTGTAAGTTATATAAAATGAGAAAAGTGATATGTGCTTAATTAATTATATATTTAGTCAATAACGCTTAGTGATTAATGATATAAAAATGCTTAAGTTACTATTTTAGTTCATATATGGTTTTTAGGCACAATTTGGAAGCAAAGACGCTAAAGTGAGTCGAAAGCAACATATTTGAGTCGTTTTATGAAGATTCACACTCGATTGTGTTCATGGAGCAAGAAGAAGAAGATTAAAAGTAAGAAAAGACAAGAAAATGCCAAGAAAAGATGAGATATATAATGAAAACATCAAAAGAGGAATGAAAAAAATGTAGTTGTGATACAATGCCGCCTCACCTATTTTTAACCTAGTTTTTAGTATAAAGCAAAAAGAGGTGTGACGGCCGAAAGGGATGAATAGTTTGTGTTTTCATTTCAAAAAAATTTGAGGAGCTATAGGGAGAGAAAAATGAAAAGGGCGATGAAGCTCTCATATATGAAGAGAACCATGGAGGTTTGGACGACCCGACACTAGTTCAAATGTGACATTGATGCCGACGACCCGGTTAAGAATTTCTTCCATTATTTTTGTTTTTCTTTATCTCTTTAGGAATTGTTTAGGTTATCCTTTACGTATGGATTTGGATTTTGTGTATGAATGATCATATTTCTCATTATCGTTCCATTGTTTATGTATAAACCTATAGCTAGAATTTCAATATATTCTGTAATTGTTATATTTGAGATTTATTTGTAGCAATTAGTGGTTCGTAATCATTAAGGATAACATAACTTAGGTTAAATGACCCGAGAGTATGTGGTCATTACCTTGATTAATCAGCTTTCCTAATTCGTAATGCAACTGCCCAATTAAATCTAGACATCGTATCCTAGGTAATTCGATGGTTAGGTTTAATTAATAAGCATCTCTTAATTAAACAAAACCTAAGGGAAAACTCAGGTTAATAGAGCTTATCATTAACCTACGATTAATAGTTGCTAGGAGAGGTTTGAGAACAATAAATCAATGAAGTATATTCAACTGGGTGTAGGCTGAGATTAAACCAAAGAAATGGACTCCCAATGAATTCATCATTTTCAAATGATTTCTTTAATTTGCTTTCATTAGTTTAGTTTCGTTTTATTTTCCTGTTTGATAAACCAAACCAAACCCCCTATAACCTAAACACCAATTGATTTCACTTCAAAAGCTTTACACACACTCTCTGTGGGATCGACCTAGACTCACTGCCATTATAGTTATAGGTCTAGTTATTTTGAGTAGTGTTATGACATGGTACATCAATTTGGTGTACGGTGTTTCAATTTTTTTTCTTGATTTTAATTGGTGTTTTTTACATTTCGTTTGTAATTAGTTTCTTTTCAATTATGTCATGATTTTTTCACTTTTTGTTTAGTGTTTGTGTGTTTTAAAAAAATTACATGGACGAAAATAATTACTTTTATAACTCCTATTCTCAATCTTATAACCATGTCTAGAGTGATCATATAAATTTTAGTTATGGATAGGATAATTAGCAAAATTACTTCCGTGATAGTTTGCAGGATGCACAACAATTCTTGTATAGACCAGAAGCTTCTGATCATGACTCAAGTATAGCTCTGGAAGATTTGTTTAATCTTATGACTGCTAATAATATTTAACTTCAACAGAGTATTTAGTAGAGTGTACAACATTTCTAGCAAGAAATTAGGCAAATATAATAAGATACAATGTCTAGACTCCAGAACGTAGTAAACTAGATAGGTCAAGTGGCATAAGCTCTCGATCGCCTTAAATCACAAAGCGAAGAGATCTCAACCCGAGGTTTATCCAAGGGATACTAGTACAGAGACCTTACAGAGTGAATAAGAGGTTGAGAATCTTGAGATAACTACTAAAGGAATTGCTTGTGTCGAGGAAGTGAAGGAGCTTAAAGCAGAAAAAGACATATATTTTAGCTCAAAGGTGAGTACTGAGTTCGTGATTATTTTTAATACTAACTCTTCACCTTTATGTAGCATATTGGAGAAATTGGATAAGGAAGAAAAGGGTGAAGAGACATTTGAGATATTTTCAGAGTGCATGGACTCAGTTGAGATTAAGATTCTGAAGATAAGAAAGACGTTGAATGTGAATGATCATCAACTTAGGCTCTGTCCTGAACAACCTCATATAAAGGAAGCACATGAGACACCCGAATATCATAATTTTGTCGCATGAGGAAAGTATGGAGTCGAGCCAACAACAAGAAACAAAGATGCTGCTTGGGAGGCAACACAAGGGAAGTTTACTTCTTTTCATTAAATTTTAACATTTAGTTCTTATATATGCGTGTGTTTTTAAGTTTATTTGTTTCTTACTTGTTTTTAAGTTTTCAATAAAAATAAGAAAGGGAATAAAACAAGCAATCAAAAGATTTTCTCATCTTCTATTGCTTCTAGGATTATATAATCACGATTATGAGTGTAAATTGACTAGAAACTTCTATGGAAACTTTAGCATGTACTTTTGCTTTTATGATTGGTCAATGTGCATTATCTTTAGAAGAGTAATGACTAGTGGTAGACACATGCTAGTGAGATTTTGAGCTTTATTAGACTGACACATCCATATCAGTCTCATTCTCTTTTGTTTATGTGTGACCTTCATGACATGTACATCCTGATTTTGCTTTGATTTTTTATTTAAGACCATATTTTTATCACATGCATTAACATGGAAATAATTAGGCATTTTTTGTTTATACAAGCTAAATTAGCCAAATAGCCCACCCATTTATATAAATTTTCCTTTATTAAGCCCCTTAAGCTTTATTTACCTTTTCTTTTTGTTCTAACCACAATACATGCTTTAAACCTATCCAAATGTCTCACCTAAGCCTTAAAGCTAGTGAAGCAATTGTTGATTGCTGAGTTTGTGAATGTACAAAATTCTAAGTGTGGGGATATGCATATATGTAGGATGGTTATAAGTTTTGGGATGCTAATTTATGTCTTATCATTCCTATATTGATGTAGCCTTTTTCATTAAAAAATTGCAAAAGGAAAAGAGAAAAGAAAGGAAAAGAAAAAGAAAAAAAGAAAAAATGTTTAAATAAAAGTATCAAGGAGTAAATGAGAATGTGTTGTAAAGTTATTTATGAATAATCTTTCATCCTAAAGTTGTAACGAAAGGGTTGCTTAAGTATAATGTCAATGAGGGAGATGTAGTTCTTAAGGGTCACTCCTTATGGTTAAAAAGTCTTATTTATGATTAACTTTTGTGAGTGATTTATGCTTCACGTGGTTTGTGTGAGAGAGCTCGAGTTTGAGCTTTGAAACATCATTTTTACATTCATCGTAGTTGATGTACACAATTGTGAATGACTACAGTATTTCACTATGATGATTCTTTAGATGAAGAAGCATAAGATGCTTCAGAATGGAAAAGAATTATGATCAACAAAGAGATGAAAATTTAAGCTCAAAAAGTATAAAAACAAGATTACAAGTTTTTTTAGGAGTCCAATTGAGAAGGTTGTACTCCCTTCAACAATTTAGGGAAAAGAAACGTACTGTGGACATGGAAAATTCTTTGCTTATGTAGATAACTATGAAAGAATACCTTAACGGGAAGATCATGGGCATCTCACGAGCATTACATCTTAATTCAAATCTCCTTACATCTCTTTGATTATAGATTAGACTTCCATCTATTTTTCTTAAGAATGGCAAAATTTATCCCACTTAACCCAAAATTAATGAATTAAATAAATTTTAAGGCAAATTTAAACTAAAGAAGGTTAATCCAATCAAACATAAACATTTCTAACCAATTTGAATTAATTTAAAAAATAATATGATTTTTAAAAAACTTACCAAAATAATATTCTCTTATTCCTTTGACTAAAGAACTAATCAATCAAAACAAAGTTTTTCTCACCTCTAACCTAATTTTGACTGAGTTTAAACTAGACTTAAGTAAAAAACAAATTGGGTTCGACTAAGCTGTTATATTCTACTAACTACTGAGTTATACGATTTGAATATTCTAACAGCTATAAATGAAGTGGAAAGAATTGTGGATACAGAGCTGTCCCTAACGTTTTATAGGCCCAAGACAAAGTAAGAAAAAGGGTCCTAATAAATCAAAAATATACAAATATGTAAAATTTAAAAGCATGTTTTTATTATTAAAATTTAATATCTATACACAAGGGTCTCAAGTCATAAGTCCACATACTCAATAAAATACTAAAAAATTATGACAATAGTTAATAACATCTAGCAAATGTCAGCATCAATAAAATCATTAAAAATAATAGCAGCAACAACTAAATAGCAATCTCATATTGCAAAACATTAAGAGAATTGCACTGACAAGCACACAGATGATTATGAAAAATAATTTATCTGCACATTTCTAGATGTAAAATCATTAATAATAGTATCAAGATCAACATTGTCCAACTTATCCTTCTCGATATATAAAATAGGTAAATCATTCAATCTTTCTTGTGACATTAATGACTTCAAGTAGATTTTTAACAATTTTAACTTTGAAAAACTTCTATCAAATGATGCTAGAGTTAATAAAATTTGATAAGTAATTGAAACATTTGGATAACAATCTGCAACTTTAATAAATTTAAGAATTTTGATAGATGACATTAACTTATTTGACAAAGTCATTTGTAACACTTTTAATTTAAAAAAAGATCTAAATTCACATTTTATACATTATCATGAGAAAAAGTAGTTGTAAAATTAGTGCAAAATTCTCTTAGTTTATTATCATCCAATGACCTTAACTTCTTTGAATCAAATAAGAATCCAAAAATGTTTTCAAATGTCATTAATTGTTCAAATTTTTTCTTCAACAAAGCAATTGTCATATCCACAACAACTAGAAGTGCTAAAAGAGAGGTGGTTCATTATATATGGTGGATAAAGATATAATATGCTAATGAATGTACACTTTCTTTTAAGAAAATCTCAAATATTAATTATCTATTTCTAATTTTGTAGTTTATACTTTTAGATAAATGCCCATCCATTCTAATTTAGTTACTTGTAGGGCCCACTATAACTTAGTTCATCCTAAATGAGATCTTTTCTTACTCATTTATAAGTTTAAAATTGTTTAAAAATTCTACTCTCAAAAAATCATCAACCCCCACATAAGAGGCCATCGAAACTTTTTATTGAAAACTGAAGTTTAAACGAAAAGTCAAAGTTTGAAATTTCAATTATATCTTAGTGGATCAAATATCATATATTAATACAATGTATATAGAAGCAACCAAGAAAGATGAGAGAGAGCCTCCAACTTCTCACTAGAAGCAACAGGTATGTCTCTTCTTCCCTCTCCTTTAAACACTTTGACCTTCACACTACTCCATTACTCCATTACTCCATTGCTACCATTTACCTCCTTCTTCACTACAACACATACCCAATATTCTTCCTACTCCCTCCTTGTCTTCTACACCATTATGCCACCACTCTGCCTTCACCCACTCTACCCTCTACTCCCTACCTCCACTCCAACACCCACTCTGCATTTTACTACCCTAGGGTCACGTTAGACTTTTCTCCAACTCACCACATTCTCGCTCATTCTCCTTACTATTTCTACACACCTTGTTTCTGACAACTCAAACTTAGAAGTTGTTCTTTTCCTAACTCATGCTTAAACTTTCACAATGACCTACACACCTGCCACTTTCCCATATGATTTATTACCTTTACCCTCCCTCATCCCTAAACCTACCTTCATCAATAGCCCTCCTCTCAATGTCCCAGACATTCTCTCTTTATTGGCTGCTCTTCCCTGGAAGTCTTGGAAGTAGGTAGTTGGGGAACAAACCCCTTGACCTTAGCCTACTCACCACCCATGGATATGGATGGTAAACTAGTTGTTTGGCCCAATATTAAAGTCTTAAAGAAGAGAGCTCGTGCTTAGGAATCCACCATTGTTCGTTTTTTAATGACAAATGGCCACCTTTCCTTTAGTCTCTCAATGGGCCAGTGAGCTATGAAAAACTAGAGGCTTGATAGATGTTCTCCTTTTTGAAGATAACCTGATCCTTTTAACCTTCTCTTCCACTTAAGAAGTTCAGAAAATTCTAGAGGAAGGTCCATGGCACTTAGTAACCACCCTATCTTCCTACAAGCTTGGCAGCCATGCTTGAACCTTGAAAATCTTAAAATCTAATGTATTCCACTTTGGATTAACTTCCATAACATCCTACTTGAGTATAGGACAACCTAAGGGCTAGGTTCACTAGCATAGGCCAACTATTTTACATAGATGAACATACTGCCAAGAAGAATTGGCTATGCCAAGATTTGCATCAGTGTAGATATTTCCAAAGAACTTCTTGATGAAATTCCAACAATGAGATTAGGAAAGGAAGATAAACTATACGCAGACACTATCAAAATTTCTTACCAATACAAACCACCTTCCAAAACCCTATCCAAGACCTAGAAGCCCACAGACAAAACATTCAAAACTGGTAGCTATCACAAGCTCATCGGGTTAGTCAAAAAATCTCTACCTCTTGAACCTCTAGAGAATCCCCATCCTTTGACATCAACTGTAACTATGCTAACCACAATGTCAACTACTGATGCTATACCACTACTGATGCTATACCACTACTGATGCTATACCACTCCCGAAACCTTCCACACCATCTATCAACATAGAGTTGCAAAACACTGAGTTACTGCAAGAATGTCAAACCACACAAAATCATATACCCAAAGAGCACAATATATTACACAATATAGAGCAAGAAATAACAACAAATGCAACACTTGTAACTCAACTAGCTACCACCACTGACAATGTAACCCTGACCATTACTTCAGAAATTCTACACACTATCAAATAGATACCAACTGTGAGTAACTCTAACCCTATTCAATCAGATACAATTACTACCCATATAGCTTCTACAACAACCAAAGAGGTTATAGGAACTAACGACTTTCATTTTATGGAGAGAAGGAGATCTAAAAGGGCAAAAGGAAAGGCTCCACAAGCCAAATCTTTTGACCATGTTGATAATCACATGGAATTTTAGAGGAATAAATTGTCCTATTAAACTTTCAGCTTTAAAGGACGTTGTTTTGTAGGAGAAATTTATTTTTGGAATAAATTGGCTTATTTGAAACTAAAATTAGATTTGAAAATCTAGCTCAGTTAGACATTTTTAGTTCCCATTGTAACATGCTCACCAATCACCACCACCATACTCTAGGTAGAATTATTATCTATTACAGGAAGGATGAACTCAAAGTTGATCTATTGGACTCAACTGACCAAGCCATGCATCAAAACCTATTTTTCATACAGGCACACATCAAACTTACTGTATCTTTCATATACGTAAGAAATTTGCGATTCCACAGAAGAGGCCTATGGAGTAACCTTCAATCTATCAGTAATATTGTCTCTAATCCATGACTTAACTGTGGTGATTTTAATTCAATATTATACCCATTAGAAGCCTAAAGTCATTGCAACCTAAAGAACTTCTCAACTAATTTAAAAGACATTGTGGAGGATCTAAAGGTGATTGATTGAAAATATGTTGGACACACTTTCACCTGCTCCAACAAACAGCAATCTACTTAGCATATCAGGTAAAAATTAGACCATGCCCTAGTAAATGACCTTTGGCTTAGACACTTTCCCAACAATCTTACTACTTTTAAAGACACTATCATCTCAAATCATACCCCCTTGTAGTGCACAACTTATTTAAAAAATTCACCTAGCATCATCCTTTCTAGTTTAATAATTTCTTAGTGACTGTACTGGGTTTCTCTGAGGCATATAGAAAAGGATATTTTCCCTTAAACAAATCTTACCAATAGACTTGTATTCTCTTTCCAAATCAGTGGACAACACTGAAATAGGAGCTGCAGTAGTCGACATGGATGGCTCCAAATCCCTCGGGCCTGATGTGTAACATCCCGTTATCTCATACTAGGGGTTAGAACCTAGAATATTATACATGAGAGACATTATTAAGAAGTTCGAAAGTGCATTTCATGCTCATGCATAATATAGCATACACACAAATGTGAATATTAATTTTTGCACACATTAAATGATTGTACATGCATTCTTTGACATTTTTCCAAGTATAATTGATTTTTAATGTGATTATGATATAAATTGTCAATTAATTTCCTAGAAAATTGATTTTGTGAGTATAAGTATTGATTTACAATTTTTGGTGAAATTTGAGAAATTTCTAAAATTTTGAGTATTTTCGAGACTAGGAAAAATGTTGAGTGGCAAGACAATTAGTTTATGGTAGTAGAAATAAGTGTTATATGGCAGTAGAAATAATTGACAAATGAAATAGGGATTTGTTGAAAGTGCCATTGAAAATTGGAAGACAATTGGAGTAGAAATTGGAGACAAATAGACTAGTTATTAAAAAGGGTCCAAATGGGACCATGAGAAAGTGGCAAATGGCGGTGACAAGTGTCACTACCACTCACCACTCATCTCTCACGATTCTTTCATTTGGAAGACACTCTCCTTATTGTCTTTCATTTTTAACTCTTGCGTTCATCTTTTTCGTTGCTTTTTTCTTTTTTTCACGAGTTTCTCACCAACCTCCATTAACGTTGAACCTACCTCTCATCTTTCACGTTTTACTTCCATTTTGTGACCTCATCATCTTGCCACTAGAAAACCTAATCCTCCCAGCCTCCAAGATGATGTTCATATGATGCATGGAATGTTAGGGTTCATGTGATTTTTGAAGAACTTGGAGTTTTATCAAGTAAGTTCTACTTTGATCTTCATGGGTTGTTTGAATATGAAACAAATATGGTGACTGTTTGATATTAAATGATCTTGATAATAGTGATCAATATACATATGCATCGTGGATGAACAATAGGAAATTTGATGTCTTGTTTTTAAGTGTATGATGAGTAATAATTTATGAGTTGTTAACAAGGTGTTGTTGGGATAGATTTATAATGTGAATGATGTATGAAAATGATCAAAATGTTGAGGAATAAATAGATATATAATTATGATTGGTTTTGTGTTTATGATTAACAATGGATTTGAGTTATATTGAAGATAATTTTAAGATGAAATAAGTATGAAATAATGTTTGAATGAGTGTTGAAAGTTGAAAAAGAAAGGGATGTGCTCATGTCATATTCTTGTGTTGATAATGAAAGTAGGAAATTGATGAATGAATATATATGTTCTGTTCTTATTTTGCGAATATGAAAATTATGAGTATAGACTATATTGTGGATAAATTTTAATTGGGAATTAAGGGTATAATGAAAGAGGAAAAACTATGTTTAAGAAAGGTGTTTAATAAGGCTCTTAGATATGGGGAGTAAGGGTTTAGTAAACTAGAATATGAAGGTGATATGTTTTGCTTTATATATGATTGGTAAACCATAAGTTACAAATTGTGTTATGCTTCATATTGATATAGAAATGAGGAGAGAATAAAAGGGTAATGAAGTAGACATGATTGATTTTGCATAAGATGTCTTGAATATAGTACGGAGAAAGTTAGAAATGCATGTAAGATAAGATTTCATGAATGAATGAGAACTAGTAAAAGTTGATGAATTCAATGAGTAGAGTTTTGAGAGTTAATGCAATCAATATGGTAGTTGAATTAGTATGAAATGATGCTACATTATAGGAGGTAAATTCTGGAAAATTTGGAATGAATTGATGTTAGTATGTGTGTTAAATTTGTGGGAGAAATGGGGAAGAAAATGCAAGGCACGATCGTGGCCCTCACCCCACGATCATGCCCTAGCCAGAATATGATTATGTCACGATTGTGGCAGGACCACCATGATCGTGGCCTATCCTAGAAGTTTCTATCACGATCATGGCAGGGACACCATGATCATAAGTAGACATATGGAGTAAAAGAATTATCTTTTGATTGATTTTTGAACCAACTAATATTAAGGTACTTCCTTATGATATATTTAAGCTTGAATGAGATCTTGAATGAATCGAGTTAATAATGACTTAGGTGATTGAATTGAGTAAAGTGCATTAGGTATTAAAGAATGATTGAAAGATGTTGTTAAGTGATTATGAGATGCGAATTAAGGAAATATACCTGGGATTGTCAATGAGCATTCATTGTATATTACACATATACATATGTGCATAAATGAGTACTTATGTGATTCTACAAAGTTGTAATGTGTGCAATTGTGTGTTGCATGATATAAAAAAGCAATTAGAGTGACAACATCCAGACGTTGTCGGGACTTCAAGGCAATAACTATCTAGAACAAACTATGAGTAACCTAGATGGTCTCATATTGATTATTTGTTTTGTTTAAATTTTGTATTGAATTATTATACGATGTGAATGTTTGATTCTAGACATCGAATGCCTGAGCCATTTGATGCATGAATATCATATTGGAAGTGCTCATTGTATATGAATTTGACATAATAAGTGATACTTAGTTTAATTGTTAAATGTCAGACTTAGGTCTGATGATATGTGAATGTAAATGTGAAAAATTGAGCACAAATGATCAATTGAATTTATATGATGCATTTCATTTCATAAATGCATGATAAGATAAAGGCAGTTGTGACCGGAGATGTCAGTGAAAAAGAACTTAAAGCTCAGAATGTGGTAAGAGCCTCCTTTGGCTCACTATGTATAATGAGCCCTGTATCCCAAAAGGATAAGGGATAGTTATTAATGAGCCCAGTATCCACAATAGATATGGGACAGTGAAAAAAGAACTCGATCATAACAAAGTAATAACAGAAAGTGAGTCTCATGAGCATTACATATACATATGATATGTATGGTTAAATGATTGAAATGTACAATTTGAATTGTGTTAAATGTGAAATGTGAAATAAGTGATCAAAATGTTATGTGATGCTATATGACAATTGGTGAAAAGATGTGTATTATATGATGACATGAATTTTATGTGAATTTGAAATGTGAACTGCTGTGTTATGTGATATGAGTGAGCCATCGATGATGGGTAGCTCACTGAGTTCTCAAAACTCATCAAAATTGCAACATTGACTTTTCAAGTACAAAAGAGGGGACTTAGTTTGAAAAGGTTCTAGAAGAAACCTAGTACTGCTTTTGGATAGAAGAAATGGCTCAAAGGTCTGGCAGTTGAGACTGAAGGATCTAAATATATTTTTCCTCTTTCATATAGATTGTGTAAAAGAGTAGTTGACTCTTATAGCTTTTGACGTTGTATATAAGGATGATGTATACAACGCTACAATGTATATTCTATTTTATGAAATGAAAATGAGGAATGGGTATTTCTTTCAAAAATCTTAGAGCATGATAGGACTATTTATTATACAACCAGTCTAGGAGTTCTTCTCCAAGGGGATTCTTCTCAGAGAGATAAAAAAAAACATGTCTTCTTGATTCCTAAATCCTTTAACCCTACACACTTGAGAGAATTCAGACCTATCACCTGTACCAACTTCCTCTATAAAGTCATTTCCAAAATTCTTGCCACTAGATTGAAGAAAACAATAACATAGTGATTAGTGATAACTAAGGTGCATTCTTATATAACAAACATATAGGGGGATAACATCCTTATCGCCTAGGAACTCCTAAAATGCTACTCTAGATCCAATTACTCTCCAAACTACATAATCAAAAATTGACTTTCATAAAACCTTTGATAGTGTGAGCTGGGATTTCTTATGGATAACATTGAAAGCTTATAGGTTTCCAAACATTTTCACAAAACAAATCAAAGAATGTATCACATCTTCTCAATCGGCTAGGTTAGCATTAATGATAAGTAAAATCCCTTCCTCATAACTTAGTTAATTTCTGTTGATTGATTTTCATTGTGTTTCTACATTGCTCAAATTTCAATTCTTTTTGTTAATATCTAAATTACGACTCTTGCCAATCAAATTATCAGATTTACTTTTCTTGTGAAACTTTATTTCTGTTAATTCAATCTTCTTAGCCTTAAATAACATAGAATTAGATTAGTTCCCCCTCCTCGTGGGATGGATACCTCTTATACTACAGTCGCGACCTATGCGCTTATGGTATTAAAGGCCTTATAAATTTTAAAGTTTGAACAACACGATCAAGTTTTTGGCACTAGTTCAGTGGAGGCATATATTAGTTTAATTCTTGTAGTTGAAGGCTTTTTCACCATCTTTTGCCGAAAAAAGTGTAGGAAGTTTGGGCGAAAAGTCGAACACACATTGATTTGGACATTGCAAGGTAACGATAAAGAATCCAAAAATAAAAAGAATGATCATGGAGGCGATATATTATAGGGAGCAAAGGACTTTTGTGGATTTCAATGAGCCCCAATTTAGTTGGAGAAATCATCATCCTTATATGAACATATACACTTCAGGGTGGCCAAACCACCCAGATTAAGTACTCACATAGGACGTCAAGACCTATTAGGATTTCATCAAGATAAGTCCAGTTCATGGGATTCCAGATTGGACAAAATCACAGATAAGTTAACAAATATGGAAGAGCCCAGAAGAGACTAGAAGATCAATTTGATTAAGTAATGGAAAATCATGCCTCTTCTTTTCATAAACTAGAGATTCAAGTGAAACAACTTTCCCGTGAATTTTGTAAAAGATGTATAGAAGACTTTCTAAGCAATATGGAATTACATCAAGGAGAGCAATATGAGGCTAACATACTTCGAAATGGGGAAGGGCAAGAAAAACTACTAGGAAATCAAGTTGAACCCTATCTTGTAGAAGACCAAGAGATGAAGAAAAGAATGACAACCCTCCCTATTATTCCCTAGATCTTAGTATACCTTATTTGAACATCAAAAAAACTGAGGTAGATCTCTATGAAGAGAACCTCATCATTCAGATTAGTGATGACTAAGTGACATTCAACATGAATGATGTATTAAAGAATCCAGAGGAGGGCGACTCATACAAAAAAATTGATGTGCTCAAATCTTTGAAGGAAGGAGGGGATGAAGAACAGTTGACAATAGACATTAAGTTTGAAGAAGTTATGGAAGTCTCTTTTCAAGAAGCTAAACAAGAAGAGGAGATAACGGTGAATGAGGATGAACCAAGAAGAGAATAACTCACCCTCTTATTTGGCAAATTGCTAGATTCCATAAAATTTTCAGGGAGTTTTGTTATTCCTTATTTTTTTAACAATTTGCTCAAAAAAAAGGACATTACTGAGCTTTATTGGTTTTCATAATTTTATTAATATTATCCTTTTGATCATTTTTCAATTTGTAGCTTACTCACAGGCTACAAAACTAATGTTGAACGAAAAGGGTGGAAGCAAGCCACTCATAGTTGATCCCGGTTGAGTTTGTAATGATAGAAGGTCAAGCTAATGACCTTAAAAGAAGCCCTACATAGGAGGCAACCCATGGTTTTTAAATTACCAGTTATTTCTTTTATTTTAGATAGTTTGAATTCCTTAGTTAGGTTGTTCCAATTCCAAATAAATATCATGGAAGAGTAGGGCATTAATTTTGATAAAGTTGATCAGGAAGGAAAGTGTAATGAGGAGTGATAAAAAGACGTTAAGAAAGGATCTTGGGGGGTGTGTATAAGGACTAAAAATGGTGAAATCATATATTGTGGCTTGCGGCAAGGTAAATCTGTCCACATGATTTTCAACTGAAATTTTTACCATTTTACCCTTGCTTCACTTATATATTCATTTCCTACTTCGTTTTTTCACTTTCTTTCATTTTAACTTTATCTCTCTAAGTTTAGAATCTCCAAACGTTGTCCCTTCTCTCTAACTAACTTCTAAATTTCCACTTTATTCTAACTTCCACCTACTTGCAGTCCATTATGCCACGCATTAAGCAGTCAGCAAAGTGCAACCAATCATCAAGAAGAAATCGTCTTAGGCCGAGGGTGAAGGAAAAGTAAGGTGAATTTCAAAGCACGCTTCTTTATCTACATAGAGCAGGAAGGTATTCGATTCCAATCCCTTAGTGTTAATAGATAGTAATCCTTAAAAACTTTGATTTTGCTACTCTTGATTGGCTAGAATTGCGAGATAGGGTGAATAATTTAGCAAAAAGAATTCAATGGAGCAAGTTTATACACCACCAAAACAAAAGCACTTTTGCCTTCGTTTTAACAGCAAGAGTCAAAGCAAGGAGCTTTGACGTGGATATCTTCTCCTATTGATCAGTCTACCAGGAGCTCACCCTTGAATTCTTTACTTCCCTTCAGTTCGAGCCCAGTAACCCTAAGAAAATGTGGTTTAGGTTGCAAGGACAACCTTATGAGCTGAACATTGAAATTATATGTGATATTTGTAGTTTCCCTTAATCTTCCATTGTCGATTAGCACGATAACTTTCATGCTTCCTGTTTTTGGAATAAGCTCACTGGGTTAGAGCGGTTTGACATTAAGAATGCCCACAACAACATTATACAAAGCCATGATCACTTGTTGCTACATAAATTCATGTATCAAATAGTTTTTGACAAATCAGGAACTAACAAGTGCTCAATGAAAGAACTTTTTCTATTGTGGAGCATGGATCACAGCATCTCAGTGTGCACATCAACACATATTGTGAAGCTATTGTTACAACTCTACATAAGAGGAGTAATAATTTAGTTATGGGTTACTTAGTTTCTACTCTTGCTGAGTACTATAGTGTGGATTGTAGTGGTCTAATCATTTACCTCCCTAATTTTCTAAATCATCATCACTTGTGGCGTGCTAAAATCCTAAAGTCCCATTAACATGGAACTCTGGGACATTATCCAAAAAACTCATATAAAGAGGACTCGGCTAGTGAGTTATAGCACAGTGCCACCTTAGCAAGTAGAAGAGAACTCGACTAGCGAGGAGTTCGAAGAGGAAGAAGATGCAGAAGAGCCTGGTTAAAAGAAAGTGCTTAATACAATCTACGCCAACACCAAAGAAATTACTGACATACTTGCGGAAAACTCTAAAAGAATGAAGGAGATAGCCTAATCACAATGACGTTAAAGTTGGGATATATGCCGAATTCATTGATACTTCAAGGCTCAAGGCGTACAACTGCCACCTCCGTCACAATCCCCACCTCCATCACCATAAGGTTTTGTTTCTAACGTTATTTTTTGTTTCATTTTATGTTACTTGATTCCATGTGTGTTTGTGTGTTTGTTTGTCTCCTTCTCACATTGAACAACACATTGAGGACAATGTGTTGTTCAAGTGTGGAGAGGGTTGTGTATTTTATTTTGAGTGTGAATTTTGCATATTGTTATGTTAGTGTGTCTAGGTTTCATACTGTGAATTGTGTGAAGGTATTGATGGCTTAGATGGATTGAAATTGATTTAATTTTGAACATAATCTACAGTTTGTGAAGAGTCATTAGCTCACGAAATTAGTGATCTAGTTTCTTTGGCTAAAATATGTAAGTTAATTAGGATTTAGTGTTAGTTTATCACCTTATAATTTGTCACATTCATTCATAATTTTATGTCTTTTGACTAAGTAGCTTTGCTAGTATTTTTTCACAAAAATGAGGAGCTAAAGCAACAAGGTAGGCATTAAAATTTTTTTTTGTAAATTTTAAATAAACAACTATTTCGCTAGCTTTCAGGTTATGAATAGAGCTAGTAGCCAGTTGAGAATTAGATCAACACACATCATAAATGTCTGCCTTCGTGTCGAAAGGCTATAATGATGTTCCAACCAAGCAACTTAATGAAAACATGACTTAGTCGGGTAACCGGATTGACATTCATCACCAACATTTGCCTCCGTGTAAAAAGACTAAGTCCATGTCCACAAAAAGTAATAAAAAAATTTCTAATGAAAACCTACCGAACTTATAAATAGTTTAACTTTTCATAAAAACGTACTTAGGATTAGTTACAAGTTTAAATGACCAAGTAATTATTAATGTGCATGTGAAATTTAAGTTTTGATTAATATGTATATTTAGTCCAGAGCTCCTAAACGCGGATTTTACATGTTAATGATTTGAAACAACTTAAATGATTGTGTTTAAAGTTAAACTTATTTCATGAAGTTGAAGCCATTGTCTCATTATTGCATTGTGTGCTTTGTGATTTTGTGTTGTTTGTTGTTTTGTTTGCTTAAGGGCAAGCAAATGTTTAAGTGTGAGGATATTTATAATTGTAAATCGCATCATATTTTAGGGCGTAGTTTGATATGTGTTTAGCCGTTAATTCAATCCTTGAGTATGTGTTTAGGATAGAATTGTGTTAGTTTGCTAATTATTTATGTTTTAAGTGTTTTAAAGGTTAATAAAAGCTTTTGAGCTTAAATATTATGTTTTTGAGGTACCTTGATGTGTTGACTAGTGTTTCAGGGTCAACATCGAAGAACAGAGGAGTTTTAAAGACATTTAGGTCGAAACAACGACCCACAATCATGGCTTATCAGGCCACGATCATGATAAAAGCCCCAGGTTTGGCCCACAATCATGATAGATCTCAAGGAATGGCCTATGATCATTTTCCACGATCGTGGCCTGCATGCCACGAACGTGACAGAAGGCTCAGATGTAAGCCACGATCGTGGCCTACGTAAGGCAGAAACGCAATCACTCACAAACTTCATATTTTGAGGGATTTTTTGGGACCTTGTAGACCCCAGAAAAACCCTAGGTTTACCCAAAACATAAAAGAGTATAAGAAGAACAAAAAGAGGCAAAGAAAAGGGAGCTTTCGTGCAGACACTGTTGAAAACCCTAAAGAGAGAAAAAGGAAGAAGAAGAGAAGAGGAAGAGGAAGAAGGAGGAAGAAGAAGTGATCCTGACGTGCTTCCTGAATCTGGAGGTTTTCCGATGTTGTTACCTTCCCAGATCATCCATTCTAAGTGTCTATTTCCTTTTCATTTAAATTTTATTCATGTATAAAGTTAGGATGGATTGTATGATGATAGTTAGTAGTAGAATGATGATGATGTTCTAACTCCTTCAGGATTTTGTTTTGATTTAATGATAATCTAGTGGATCATTTTTATTGGATGAATGTTTTTGATAGGTGCTTAATTGATTATGAAATTATTCCATAATACTTAGTGATTATTGACATGAAATTGCTTAAGATACTCACTTTGACTTATATATGATTTTAGACATAATTCGGAAGCAAATAAGTTAAAGTGAGTCAAAAGTACGATATTTGGGCCATTTTTTGAAGATTAATTTTTACTTATCTTCGTAAAGCAAGAAGAAGAAAATTAAAAGAGAAGAAGAAAAAAATGAAAACACAAAGAAGTTGCTCACGGCTGTGCATGGAAATTTTATGGGTAACCCATATAATGTAAATTTCATGGAAAAAAAAGGGAAAGCATGGCGTGGTTTTAAAGAGGAGATCCAGAAGAGCTGCAAAAACGACAATTTTCCATGAAGAAAATGCCAGCAAGAGATGTCCAAGGAGCAAAAACGCAGGCTAAAACGACAGTAGAAGCCAGCAGACCAAAACGTAACATCCAAGCAGCACGAACGCAAATGGCAAAGAGAAAACAACGATGCAGGCTACATAGATAAGAAGCAACGCAGAAGCCCAAAGCATGAATAAAATGACGTGCAGCGCAGACGTTGATAGGCAAGGAGCAGCAGACGCACAGCCTGCAAAACGTAGCTCGCGTGTACATTGCATGCAGTGCATAAGAAGTAGGCCAAAACGACAGCACAGATGATAGGCAGGAGCAGCAGAAACGCAGACGTTTCACACCAAGACGCAGCATTACGAGATAGCAGAAGGAGCAAGACACTGTCTTTGGCCAACACCAAAACGCACAGTAACAAGGAAGGTTTTATAAGTAAAAAGACTGTAGATGGACAAACAAATAAATCACTAAATTACAAAACAGTAGCGGTAGGTTTCAAAGAGAACAGAGGGAGGCACAAGAGTTGAATACGAGGGTTTAGGTTGGGGTATACGTTGGGGCTGAAGCATTTTCATAAGAGATACCAATAAAGGGCTAGACATCCTGACGCCGGTTCAAAAGTGACATCGACACCGACGACCTGGGTTAAGTGTACTTCACTGTTTCGGTTGTTTCTTTCTCTCATTAGAAATTGATTGTATTATCCTATGTTAATTGATTTGGGTTTTGTGTATGGATAATCATATTTTCGTTATTGTTCAGTTATTTATGTATGAACCCATTGAGTATTGTGAAAAGATGATTTTAATGCATTGATTAAATCGTTTATTTGCAAACCCATTGCTAAAATTCCAATATAATCCATAATTGTTATGTTGAAATTCATATGTAGCGACTAATGATTCGTAATCATTAGGGATAACATGATCTAGGTTAAATGACGCATCGTATGTAGTTGTTTTCTTGATTAATCATTTTTTCTAATTTGTAATACTACGGACTAATTGAATCTAGAGATCGTATACTAGGTTATTCAGTAGCTAGGTTTAATTAACGATCATATCTTGATTAAACAGTACCTAAGGGAAAACTCTGGTTAATAATTAACCCAGGATTAATAGTTGCTAGGAGATGTTTGTAAACAATAAATCAATAAAACGTGTTTAATTGAGGTGTAGGCCGAGATTGAATCAAAGCACTAGGTTCCTACCAAATTCCCCACTTTTATTATCTTTTGCATGTTTTCTTTAATTTGTTTTTATTAGTCTAGTTTCATTTTATTCCCTTGTTTGAAAAATCCAAATCCCCTAAACCTAAACACCGTTTAACTTCATTTCAAAAACTTTACACACCCTCTCTGTAGGATCAACCTAGACTCACCACTGCTATAGTAGTAATCTATTTTTTATTTTGACTTGCATTACAATTCGCGGTCAATTATGATTTGATTACGTGCTTGCATATTAACGTAATAAACTGAGAGGGTGAAATGAATGAAAAATGATTGAATCTAATTTAATGAGAGTTAGGCGATTTAATAGAAACTGTGATAAATCATATTGGTAATTATGCAGAGAGAGATCTTGTGTGATATTCCAATAGTTTATTAGAGTGCTTCATATCTAATTAGGTTTTGGATAATTTGTGAATTAAGAGATCACAAATTCCATAATCTGATTAAGGTTTATAATTTAGGGTTTAATGGTTATAATACCAGTGAGAGTAATCAGCCCTAGGACAGTTTAAAATTTGTTAGAGAAGTGCCCTAAAGGCAATCGCCTTTAGTGCGTTTTGTACAAAGTTATGTACAGACTTTATTTTCAATAATAAAGAAAAGCATATTTCATTAATTTGGTGTTCATTATTTATGAATTGATATTGATCTATAAGCAAATTAATGAAGTCCATGATATATGACATAACATGAAGGAAATTATGATGTGATCATACTACTGAGATTCTTATCATGTGCAATTATGTCAGTATCTAAATTATCCCCAGTCATAGGATTAATGAGTTTGGACATCGTTAATCCAAATAGATTAGCACATGTCAAACTTCTTGATTTGATCAAGTAGTAGATCTCAAAAACTGTAATCATAAGATGTTTAGAGTTGAGATGTGGATGCTTACTAAAAGTAGTAAGTACATTGGATGACCTACTATGAGATCATCACATAGATGTCCTATTCTAATGTCCGTGATAATCTCATCGTAGCAATGGTGCAAGTATCCTTAGACTTGAGGTACTCAAGGATATCTTGGATACTAATTCTATGCTTTGACTCCATTCCTAGTTGCCTTGCAGAGTTCGCTCATAGGGTAGTGATTGGATATAGCTTGAGGTATTTGAAGGTAATTGAGTAGCCAATAGAGGATTCAACACTTCTGTGATAGCAAAAGATGATACCCACGAACTCTTGTTAGGGTCATTGCTTAGAAATCTCTGGCTAAAGTACATATGTTATGAAGAATGTCTTCATTGATATATAGAATAATGAGTCCTAGGATGAGAACTAATATCACTTAGGCTAAATTTGACGTAGGCAGTCTAGTGAGAGTTAACACTTTGCCCATACTCATAACCAAATGGGGTATAGCATGATGAAAGGACGTATTGCACAACAATTGTCTATGAGAGGGTTCATGAGATGATTCATGACGGGCATAGGTTCTTTCGTCAAACTACTTACTTTTCGGTCAATTTGGGGTTATGATGTGTTGATAAACGATGCTCATAACTTGCTTGGATTAAATGTTAATCCAAGTGGCCAACATAATCAGGAATCTAATGGGTCACACGCATAAGAGTGACTCGGAGGATTCAAAAAATGGTTTTGGATAGAGATCCATTATATGGAGAGCAAGAGAACTAAATGGATCTCGATGAGATTGAGATATGTCCTGATGAGATTGAGATATGTCCTGATGAGATCGCGACATTGATATTACTGAAACAGGTCTTCGGTGTTTTTTCATACCCAAGACCCGGTAGGATCGATCCTAATGTGACTGGACCACTTCAGCATTTATATATATAAGATATGGCAACATGGAAGAAAAAGAGAGCTTTCTTTAAAGTGATTCATTTACTGTCTTTAATTAATAAAAGACAAAACCACAAAAGACAAAAAATGAAAAGTATGTAAGAAGATATGAATCATGAAAATGGATTAGTAAGTTATCTTTCACGATTCCCATCCATCTCTCTTCATCTTTCTCATCTTTCATTTTCTCTACACGATTTGCTCTCCATAGAACAAAGAAAAGAGCTAGCACTCTTGTCTTTGTTCTAGCCATTTTTGGATCAAAGAGTTTGATTCAGTTAGTTTCTCCGATCTCTGTGTGGATACGGTTGGAGACGGTCAGTTTTGGTCGTTGTGGTTTGCGACAACCCTACGAGTAGAAGATCAAAGAACGAAGGAGATTACTCACAAGGTACATGGTTATTATATGAATGATCGATTTGTGTAAATGCCACGAATTCCTATATATATGTGTGTTATTAACGTGTATGTGAATTGAAAATTTTCACCTAGGTTTAATGGTATTTCATTGTATAAGTATATAGATCCTACACTTCAGGAAACTCCCGGAATAATTTTTTATTTTTCCGCACTGCGTGTATATGATGCAAGCACTAAGATTTTCCTATAGTGGTAGCAAAGCCACTTATGCCTCGTATAAAGAAGAAACCTTAATAAGTGTGATGCTGCTAATTGGTTATGACAGTTGTGTATTCTGATTGTATTGAATTCAAAATCAGTATAGAGATATTGTTTTTGAAATTTCTTGCCCATATTTGCTCATGAGATGTTTTTGAATATTTCTATAGAAGGAAAAAATTTATCAATGTGATTTGATATGTTTTTGCTAATTAATTCCCTACTATTCTAGCTGTTGTGTTTATGCACATTACATGAACAGGCATGCTTGCAAATTCGAGAATAAATTCTATAAAAAAAATTAGGATTTTCTTTCACTACACTCTTTTTAATATAGTTGTAATTTTAATAGCAATGGTTGTTCTATTAGATTGAATGAAATGCTTTATGGTACTGGTACATTATTAAATGGAATTTACATATTAGATATGTCGCATCCAATTATGAATGTTAATGCCACGAAAAGACATAAACAAGATAATTTAAAATCAACTTACTTATGGCATTGTCACCTTGGCTATAACGCTTAGCTAAGCTCCACAAGAGTGGTAGTTTAGGGTCATTTGATTATGAATCATATGACATGTGTGAATATTGTTTATTAGGCAAGATGACTAAGTTATCCTTTAAGGGAAAGGGTGAACGAGCAACTAGAGTATTAGACCTAATACATTTAGATCTATATGGTCTGATGTCCATCTATGCCAGAAGTGGTTTTCTTTACTTCATTACCTTTATTGATGATTATTCTCGATATAGGTATTTATATCTGATGAGATACACATCTGATGCATTTGAAAAGTTCAAACAATTCAAAAATGAAGTAAAAAACCAACTTAGGAAAGGTATCAAGACACTACGATCCGATCGAGGTGGTGAATACTTAGACCAAGAATTTTTAGATTATCTCAGAGATAATGAGATTTTTATCTCAGTGGACTCCACCTTACACACCACAACACAATGGTGTGGCTGAAAGGAGAAACTGAACCTTGTTGGATATGGTACGGTCGATGATGGGCTTTGTAAATTTACCAAAATCCTTTTGGGGTACGCCAAAGTTATGAATACCGTACCGGACTCGGTACCAGATTGGGTTCTAGTACGGTACTGTATCGGTACCGGTCAATACCGGGTACCGTTTCGGGTAATTTTTTAAATTTATAAAATAGTCCCTAAATTTTTTTAAAATTTGAAAAATAATCCATTGTCATACTGTACAGTTGTATTGTATAGATCG
>JAOQML010144452.1:775-15118 GCA_027568935.1 Erythroxylum urbanii | reverse complement strand
TAGCAATACACTTTTAAACACTCCTAACCCGTTCCAAATTACTAATTTACCCTTCCCATTGGTGAGGGGATGTTACATTAGAAGTTAATAATCTTAAGAAAGATATTAGCATAGTTAAGGAATTTTCACGGTTTAATAAATTTACACTAAATTAAGTAGTAAAAATATAATTGTGCCTACTAGCCAAGGATAAATGTATGATCTTCCAATTAGAGATTCTAGAGTTGATTTTGTCAATAAGAAAAGAATCCTCTTTGCAAGCCAGTATTAAGTTGGAAATAAGAACCCCAAAATATGCCACTGGTAGCTACTGCAAATTGAAGCCTATGATTGATTTAATGTTATGTTCTATATGACTAACACTCCTTAATAGAAAATGGCACTTTTAATATAATTAAATTCAAATCCAAAACTTTGTTGAAGGTTTTAACGATAGACAATAAAGATTTGATAGAAACTGAATCAACATTAAATAATAGGATCAAGTCATCAGCAAAACAAAGATTGGATAGCCAAAGCCTTTTTCACTTTGAATAAAATCTAAACTATTTGGTGATACAAACAACTCTTTTAAAAATTCTATTGAAGACTTCCATAGCAAGTGCAAATAAATAGGTAGATCATTTTTTAGGATGCAATTCTTCCTACTTTTATTCTTAGAATAATTTTTATTTAACTCTTGCAGTAACATTATGTTGTCACCTATAACTCTACCTAGGATATAAGCTCTTTGAGATTGGTCAATATATTTGGGGGTCTAAAGTCCAAAATGATCTTTTGCTCCTTACCTTTAGGAATGAGATTAATGAAAGTTCTGTTGAGCTCAAAAAGAAGTACTCCATTCCTGAAAAACTCAAAAAATACATAAGTAATAATAGTTTTTATGACAGATTAAGTCTTAAAAAAAATTTCCATTGAAACCATTAGGTCCAAGAGCCTTGTGAGGATTTAGGGATTTTAAAGAGTTTTCAATTTCCAAAATAGTGACAGGTCTATTAAGACTTTCCACTTCCTGAGAAATTAAGACATATTTAATGATTTCCTTTAGAAAGGGGATTAAAGAGCGAATGTTTGTACGAGCATTCATCAAATTAAAGAAGAAGTCTACAACTATATCCAAAAGAAGTTGCTGACTATTCAATCTCTATTCACCATGCTCCAGAAAAATAATTCTATTTTTTCATTTCCTGGTAAGTACAACTTTGTGGAAGTAAGGAGAGTTTCTATCCCCATCTTTGAGACATATAATGGGAGATCTTTACTTTATCAATGAGAAATCATAGCTAATAACCATAATAAGACCCCTAATGGTTTTTTTCTCCAAATCTTGTAGATGTGAAGAGGTGGGATTAATGTATAATTCAGATCGGATCTCCTCTAGCTTCCTCTTGGTAGTGCTTAGGAAATAGCGAATGTTACCAACATTACACAAGAACGATTTCTTCATTTCCTATTTAATCAATCTAATCATTCTTGCAAAGATGAAATGTTTGGTTCCTCTAATTTCTAGACTTACCTTTTTCCCTAAGGCCTCTTGAAAGCCTACTAGATTAAATAAGAAGTTGTTGAACCTGAAAGGCAATATCAGACCTTCAGAGTTAGTTTGGGTAAAAATAATTTAGTGATCTGACAACTTGCTATTTTCAAACAGAGTGAAGCTATAAGGAAAAAGTTATAGACAAAGTTGATTCCCTAAGCTTTTTTCAAGCTTTTTCCTAATAAAGAACCGATCATTTTGATTATTTTTCCAAGTGAAGAAGGATATGTCTGAAGGAAGATCCATGGCCTGTATGTCTTCCAAGCACTTTTTGAGGTAAAGATAAGGCATGCCTATTGATCTCTCACCTTCAACTTCATCAAGATTGATGATTAAGTTAAAATCCCTTACATTCAACTAAGGAGTACTGATGTTCTTTGCAATCTCTTTGAGAGTATTCCACAGTGTAAGTCTTTGATAAATAGTTTTATGAGCATAAATGAAGGAGATATGTACCATTGTGTTTGTCATCTTATCTTCTACCTTCATAAGCATATGATCTGATTAGTTACAAATTCCACAAATGCTTAAACCAGAGAGTTATCAAAGCATACTATAATTATGCCATTGGGGTGCTGAGAGTAATTAGTGACCTGCTGCCAATTTTAAGGAAGTAGCTTGATGATATTACACTTCTTATTTTTCATTTAAGTTTTCAAAAGGCCAACAATGACTACTTTATTTTCCAAGATTTGATCCCTGATCAAAAACTTTTTATAAGATGCATTTAAAGCTCTAACATTGCAAGTTAGAATTATCATTTATGGGAATTCCCTAAAAGGGTTTTTTTCTTCCTATTAGACCTTCTCCTACTTATTGGCTCAAATTTAGTTCTGTTACCAACCTCTTCATCTATATTTTCTAGGGAATAATTATTAGAAGTGACTATGTCATGCATTGCCTCTTCTTAACTTACCTCTCTTCCAACAGGAGTTTCAGGTTCTTTCTTAATCAATTACTTGTGATTATTTGCTTGGTTGGTTTCAGGCAGGGTGTGTTCAAGATCTTTAGATTTATAGAGGACATTAGATTCCTCTGGATTGGTTTTTGTTAACCAACGGAATTCTCCTGTCTTGAAAACTTTTCCAATAAACCTCCATAATTTCTTATTTTCTATGCTATGCTTCCAAGCATAGCTGACTTTAACAATATCTTTATTGAGTTGCATAGGGTTACATATACTTATTAAGCCTAATAATGGGAATTGCATCTGGTAATCTAGTTAAGTCACTTATTAGGATGTAGATTCTAGCATAATTGTTCCCTTGAATTTCAATTGTGGCCTAATCTATGTATATTAGTTTACTAATGAAGCTAGCCAAATGATTAAGACCAAAAGTGGCCTAGTACTCTTGAGGTACACCATAGATACAAATCTACACAGGAATGTGCTCATGTTTAATTTCTTCTATATTTAGTCCTGGTCTCTACATTTGAAGTAGGATTGGTTTTTTGTACATATGCCAAGGGCCAACTCTAATATCTACTTTTCATTTTCCAAGTGAGTGAATTTGAACAAGAGCGCATCATTAGAATTAATAATGACCTCCTACAGATCATGCTTTCTCCAATTTTTGAAAGCCCTTTCTTTTATAACGGGGAAGGAAACTCTTTTATTAAGAAAGAAACCAATAATGTGGCATCTCATCTATATGCTCCAACTTTTAGAGTCTTCAATGGAGGTGACACTGTTATGTTTTCTTCACTCAGAGGACAGTGGCTAAGCTTAGCTTCTGGTTTGTTATCCCCCACCACTTGTACCCATGACCTCTTAATGATTGCTCAAGAAGCAGGAAGTTTAGTTTGAGGGACATTTAAAGTGGAGGGATCATCTTGAATGCTAGGATTTGAAGGCGGGAAGGATTCCATTTCCAAAGGGAAAGGTTAATGTCCAAAGGACAAGGACAAAACCAACTAGATAAATAGCTAAGAGGTGGTCTTAACAAGGGAGTTTAGAGCTGAACCAAAAAAAGGAATCAACTAGAGATAGGATATAGTACAAGGCTTAGTAACCTAATAGAGGATATAAGGATGAAGAAGAAGAAGCAGAAGGAGTAAAGAGCCACGTTGAGAGAATCTAAATACTAAGTTCTACATTTTAAAAGCACCTTATTCGTAATTCAAACTCAAATAATCATCATCAAAGATTTATACTCAAATTGACCTATCATTGCAAGTAATCATATAGCTCTAAATATAAACTAATAATTACCTCATATTAAATATTAATTATAAGAGATTTGAATGAAGATTCTTCTTGAATTCTTAATCCATTAGTGGCATCTCATCATACTCATTATTCTCACTTAGTTCAACAATTTAGGAAGTCTTTATGGTTAATTTTAGGAGTTAAATTTTTTATATCATACAATAACATCTTCAAGAATTTCTTAGAGGCAAGAATGTCATATTCATTAAGATAAAATATATAAATTCTAAAAATAGTGCATAATTTAATAACTACTATCTTTACTATATACCATTTGCTCTCTCTTTTAATAACCTTTCAGAATAAGGTAATCTATGTGTTTTAGGAATCCATATAAGCTTGGTTCCTTGATTGTTTGGTTGCTTCTTCTTTTCAACCTACACTTTCAAAGGTTTACTTAACATTCTTTGTTTGATAAAGCAAAATCTATCAATATGTCCAAATCTTCAACAAGAATGACATATCATGTTATATGAGTAATGATGAAGCATATATACTTTGCTTGGAATTTTATGTGAGTATACATAATAAGGAAGTTTTCTTTAGACATTAAATGTGTTGAATGGTCTCCTATGGCAATGAAAATTCCTACCATGATTACATATATGATGCCTACTACAAATGAAGTCATGATGCATGCTTCTATATAGGTGTGAATAGGTTTTCATATTATCATAAAAGTTATGCCTATTCTTTTCTTGAGAGTATTTAACTCTATGCCTAAGTTGTGAGCCATATATGAAGGCATGATTGTTGCAATTAGAGTGATCCCTAGTATATGTGTTATATGCACGTGTATGCTTAGATATAGACACTATGCATATTTTTCATTATAGGAAATGGTTCCTCACTATGAAAATATTTAGTGTTGGAAGCACTCTCATATATATATCCAATTATGTGCCTATCATTGGAATTATTTTAAGCTCCTAACGTGCTTTCTAATTTTTCACTCCCTTTGGTAAAATTGGGCAAAGAATCCTTAAAGGAATCTACTTCTATTTTCAATTTTTTCATTTTCACACCTTAATTCATCTAAGTTATAATTGTCATCAATAATCACATTTTTGAATGCTTTAATATTATGCAATTCATTTTTCATCTTTTCACTCTCACTCATGCATACATCCAACTCTTTTTGAAATTCCTTAAGTTTGGAAGACAATTTCTTCCTTTTTTTACTTATGATTTCTAAAATTTATACCAATTCATCATATGTCGAATCAACTTCAATATCACTATTACAATAATTAAGGTTGGATGTTACCTCATTATTGTTCATAACAGTAAAGCATATATGTGCTATCTCTTCTTTTGAATGCTTGGTTTCGGATTCATTTGTTTCATTCTAAATTGATTCTTTTAGTGCTTTCTTCTTGTACTTCTTATATTTCCTCTCATACTTCTCATTATATTTAAGTTGAGGACATTGTGATTTCTTATGGCCAATTTTTCTATATTCAAACCAAGTAATATTAAAGGATTTATGTTTTAAATCATTTTACCTTCCTTAAATTCCTTTCTTTTGGAGTATTTATTCTTCTTGAATTTCTTGAATTTTTTTAATGAGTAAGCCAATGTCTTCTTCTTTGCTTTCACTAGTTAATGTCTCTTCCTCTTTATTTGAACTCTCTTTTAAGGCTTTAAATGATAAATTATTTTTCTTTAAAAGCATTGTCTCTTTTTGTTTCGTTTGAAGTATCATTTTGTACGTGAGGAGATATTCAATAATTGAAATAACCACAAGTGCATGGCGTAGCTATAGCTAGTATTGGTAAGTAACAGTCGATCCTACAAAGACGATGAATACTAGTTTTGATTTTTAGTTAAAGAAAATAAAACTTAAGCAAATAAAATAAAATAAGCATCAAGATTAAACAAAGAATTAAGAAATCACTTAAGAAATTACCAATACCAAGAATTATTGTCTAGGTTTTGAATCCTCCTAAATCTTAATTGATTGATCTTTTATTATACAATTGTTTTATTGATTTATTTGACCGTGGAGATTCCTATGGTATGCTAATATCTCACTCTTGAGTATAATAACAACTATTCCTAAGGTTATCAACCGAATTACTCAGGTTAAAGTTTATAGGATTACTTTACCGAGTTATAAATCCCGATATTAGGTTTGACCCTGAGGATTTATGTCATCATATCTCTAGGATTGCAATCAACTCCTCTTAATTATGATAGATCTATTCACACACAGGATTTCTCAATCTTTATGTTATGAAATCAGATTATGAACCAATATTCCGATTCTATTATAACATATGATAAACACCTAATTGAATCACAATATATTAATCCAAATAATTGCATTAATAAAAGAATCAAAACATGTTATTTCACAAAACTAGGGTTCATCTAACCTAGACACTAAAAGAGTTTAGTTACACATGCTAGAATATAAAATCAAACATAAACAGAAAGAAAAATGAGTTGAAAACAACTAGTTCATAATTCTAAATCTTCTTGATTGTCTTCTATTGAATTTTCTTACAATGTAGGGGTTTGACCTTGTATTCCGATAGATCTTTCAATGATTTCTTCATATTTTTCACTTCTTTAACTCAAAATCACCCTTTCTAAACTTTCGCAGCCTCTTTAACTACCTCTTAATGTCTGCTTCCTCTATTTTGCCTCCAAACACATATTTTTATAGTAAATTTTAAGGTTATGGGAGATGCACGGGCTAATGCATAGTCATGCATCAAACCATGCATAACCCAAAAGTCTCCACAATCCATTAATCTACACAGCCTAAGAGAAGTACATGGGTTGATGCACGGCCATGTATCCCTTCTGTGCTTCAAATCTTCATTTTGTGTCTCATTTTTATTTGAATTCTTCTCCTTTAAGTTTATGAAGGCAATTATAACCTATAAACACACTTGGAGCAAATTAAGTACGAAATATACAATAAATGTATAAAATATCAACAAAAAATACTTTAAATATGGGGTATAAATATGATCAATTATAGATCTATCAAACATCCCTACACTTAAACTTTTGCTTGCCCTCAAGTAAACCATAATTAAAATTATCAATTTCACAACACAAATCCCATCAATCTCAACCTGTCCATTCCAACAATATAAATCATCATATCCTATTGAATCAAATTAACATACAATTAGAATCAAATTATCTAACTTTTTAACGTCTATACTAATAATAATCACATAGAAATCAAAATCATACACCTTTATAACCTCACCAAGATTTCACTCAATGCGCTCAAGTGTTTAGGGTAAAAAGTTTCAATATTATCACATCTCCACCACCTATGTATAAACTGGAAACAAAAATCAAAAGGTCTTTATATGATTGTAGTGGGGTTTAGGGATGGTATGGTTGGGATATTAAAAAGGGTAAATTGAAAGAAATTTACTAAATAAAAATTACAAGACTTGTTTACAAAACACACATGTCCTTTTAGTGCAACTATATTGGTACCATATTAGGCCGAGCTTAATTGCAAAATTCAATTAAGAGAATGAACATCAATTAATGGATTACAAAGTATCCATTGCTCCACCCAGTTTATCAACTTTTTTGAAAATGATACAAAAAAATGTCCCTATTCAAAAAAATTTTATTTTGACTAAACAGTTATGGATGAGTTGACAATTAATTCAAATTCGCCTCGACTAATCTAGTATATTCTCCACATTCATAGGAGTGCACCCATGTTTCTGCTTTATGAATATGATATTTTCTGGGCATTTCTAATAATATCAAGTATCATTCCTATTTTGGCAATTCTAATTTCCGGATTGTGAACCAATATTAGGTTATTTACACAGAGGAATGGAAAAAATTGCGAAAAACCGAACAATTATACAATATTTACCTTATGTAACACGTTGGGATTCTTTAGCTACTATGTTTACAGAAGCGATAACAGTAAACGGACCACCTAATTGGTTACTTCCAATTACGTAAATCAATAGTTCAAACCGCACTCAAAGGTAGGGCATTTCCCATTTTTATAGGAACTTCTGTACCTGAAATAATGGTATCTCCAATTATACTTATTCACAATTTTTTATTATGATCGTAAAATTTTTCACAATAATTTAAGCATTCAATTCCACAATTAAAGAAATAATGGACCTTCCAATAATTTCAAATCTTAACCAAGTAAAGAATATAAATAACCAACCTTCAAGGCTTAAAAAAATAAAAAGATCTTCAAAGAAAAACAAGATAAAGGTTAATATGTGGGTTTAATCAATGACAAAGAATAAGGCTCAACTTGGTTATTCTTAAAGGTTAAAATTATAGGTATGGTAAATATCAAAGAAATAGTTTAAAACAAGTAGTTGAATCTAAGTGCCTTTATCATGTTAATGCTTCTAATATAATAAATATGGTCTCAATATGCATATAAAAGCAAGTTCTAGAATTGTTCAACTATGCATGATAACACACAGGAAAGAAATAAACGAGCTTAACAAGAAAGAAATTTGTGCTCTTAGGCTCAAAAGCTCATGAAAAAATGGGTCACATGTGTGTAAATAATAAGCAATTTCATTCAACTTGATCATTTCAATGAATATTTAAAATATGACTTATATAAGGAATTTTATTATAATTATCATCCTTTTGCATACCAATTCAAATCAATATTTAACAATGAAATAAAGTATTGATGGACAGATTTCAACCATTTTAGTATATCTATTTATAAAATTTAATAATCAAGATTATAATAAGCTTAAAGAAATCACTATAAATCATTAACCCCTTCCTCTCACTTAAAAGTTGTACATTGTCCTCAATCTACATAATATAAGCTTTTAAAAATAACTCGAGGGTTAAGTTGTTACTTTCCTAAATAAGACGATTTTTTTAATTTTTGATCCATCCAATAGTAGACTACATCCTTGCAAAATATAAAGAAATAGGTATAAAAAGATAAAAGAAAATAAAAATAACTAACACTTAAATAACTAAGAAAAATTAAAATAAAATAACATAAAATACAATCTATCTTAATTCATGGTTTACCTCCATGCAGTGCTTCTTTAATTTTGTTAGGTCAACGTAACTTGCACGTTAACCTCATCCTGGATCTATGATCAACAACTTACTTCCACCTATTTTTCTACGTAAGGGTTTTGTAGCTTGTAAGTAAGCCACCTATTATAAGATAATAATAAGGACAAAATTTATCAAATTAATGCCCTTTTTAATGACAAAATGTTCATAAAATAGGAAATAAAAAAACTCCCTAAATCATCGGTTAACTCGAATAATTTGTCTTTGAGGAAGTGGAAACCCTCTGTACTTAAAGTGGCTACTAATGACTCCTCGGTAGTTTCCTTATATGGTTCCTCAGCCAGTTCTTCCTCAACTACCTTTTTCCACTCTTCTTCTTTCTCTTCCTAGACAAAGGATTCTGACTTTTCTTCTTCAATTATCTCCTGTCACTTCTCTACTTCCTCTTATCGGATAAAGGCTTCATCTTTATCTTTGTCTTCTTTTGGAAGCTCGTTTCCACACATAATGGTGATTGCCAATCTAAATTTTTTAGGATATGTTTCATTAGGACTAGGCAAACTCCCCTACATCTCATCGGATATTATCTTGGCTAGCTGGTCAATCCAATTCAACATATTTTGTATACGAGTCACTATTTCCCGATGCCTCATGTTTGATTCTTAAATAACTCAGCCAACATATCTTTCAGAGCAGTAGTTACCTCCTTGCCTTCTTGAAATGTATTGTCATTCATGAAATCGATCATTTTCTCTTCTTCACTCTGAGACATTTAGGAGTTTATATAATATGAAGTATTATGCTTATCATATGCAAGTGAAGAAAGTCTCTCACCAAATTCATGTTGAATAGCTACTCTCTCGGCAAGGCATTCCATTGGTTTATTGGTAATACTTTCGTATCACTACTCTTATTATATATATTCAGTTGGAGCATAGTCATTATGTCCATAAATGTAAGGTTTCCTCCACTCTTAATTATACATATTCTTGTATGATGGGCACTAAGGTTGCTTGTACATTTTTTGTTGCTCCTATATATACGTCGGTGCTCGAAATTCATGATTGTAAGAATTACTCCCACAAATGTCGTAACACAGTATGAACATTGATTGAGCTTTTAAAAACATGTGAGGAAATGGCTCTTTCCAATACGGTGATGTTCCGTATTGCGAAGACTTATTCTGGCTCCCATAATAGTACTATCCACTCCATCCATCCATTATGAGTTGTGATTATGATGTTAGATCTCAATTCTTAAAATAAACAATCTACACATTGTAAATGTAGAGAAGTTCATAAAATAATTAAATGAACAAGCTATAAATACAATAAAATGCAATAAAAATAAAAAATAAAAAATAATGACTAGAGTAATAGCATTCAAGTGTTCCTAATATCAAAGTCCTTGGTAACAACAACAAAAACTTGGTCACACTTTTTCTAAATGTCAATATTGAAATAATTGCAAGTGTACGACGTAGTTGTAGCTAGTACCAATAAGTACAGATCGATCCCACGAAGATGATGAATATTAGTAGTTATCGTTATCCTTTTACCTAGCCTACAAATTTGATATTGATTTTCAATTAAAGAAAATAAAATAAATTAGATAGCAAGATTAAGAAAAGAATTAAGAAATCACTTAAGAAATTACTGATATCAAAAATTAGTGTTTAGGTTTCAAATCTCCCTAAATACCCTTAATTGATTTATCTTTTATTATGCAACTTTTTATTGATTTATTGAATCGTGGAGATTCCTATGGTATGCTAATAGCTCACTCTTGAGTCTTGATTGACTTTTTGTGAGTGAGTCAATATTGTAATAACTACAAGTGCACAACATCACTATAGTTAATACCGGTAAGTACGAGTTAATCCTATAAAACAAAGATTACTAGTAATTACCTTTTTCTTATTATCTAGCCTACAAATTGATTTTGGATTTTAATAAATAAATTAAAAACTAAAGCAAGTAAAATAAAATAGGCAACGATATTAAACAAAGAATTAAAAATTCACTTAGAAAATTACCAATATCAATAATTAGTATCTAGCTTTCGGATCCCCCTTAACCAATTGATCTTTTATTACTTAATTATTTTATTGATTTATTAGACCATAAAGATTTCTATATGATGCTAATAGCTAACCTTAAGTCTACTGATAACTAATCCTAAGGTTTTCAATCGAATTACTCAGGTTCAAGATGATAGGATTGCTTTACCGATTTGTGAATCCCTCTATTAAGTTTGACCCTAATCTAAAAAAATTATGTCATTCTATCTCTAAGGTTGCAATTAACTCCTTCCAATTATGGTAGATCTATTCGTCAATAGGATTTCTCAATCTCTATGTATGAAATCAGATTATGATCTAATATTCCCGTCTATTAAAACATAGATAAAACACGTAATCAGATCACAATATAATAACCAAACTAATTGCATTAATAAAAGCATCAAATCATATCAAAGTATTAACATAGGGTTCATCTAGCCTAAATAATAACAAGATGTTTAGATACATATTATTAAACATGAAATCAAACATACATTAAGAGCAAAATGAATTGAAAACAATGGGTTCATAATTCTAAATCTCCATGATTGTCTTCTATCAAATATTCTTGCGATGTAGACGATTGATCTTGTATTCCAATGGATCTTTCGATGAATGTCTCATGTTTTCCACTTCTCTGGATTAAAATTGCCCTTTAACAATGACCTCCACGTTTAGAATCGCCTCCTGAAGTTTGCTCCTCGATTGCCTTTGTTCATGTCATTTTATGTTAAATTCTAGGTTTTTGGTCGATGCACGGTCTATTGCATGGCCATAACCTTAATTGACTCTTTTAGAGTAATTAATATTGTAATAACAGCAAGTGCATGATATAGCTGTAGCTAGTACCGACAAGTATGGGTTGATCCCACGAAGACAGTTGATAGGTGCTTAATTGATTATGAAATTATTCCATAATACTTAGCGATTATTAACATGAAATTGCTTAAGACACTCACTTTAATTTATATATGATTTTAGGTACAATTTAGAAATAAAGAAATCAAAGTGAGTCGAAAGCACTACATTTGGATTGTTTTCCAAAGATTAATTTTTATTTGTCTTCATAGAGGAAGAAGAAGAAAATTACAAGACAAGAAGAAGAAGAAAATCAAAATGCAAAGAAGAAGAATTACAAGTGCTTGATGGAAAAATGAAGAAATAACAAGAGGGCAAAACGCATGTGACAGCAGATGAATGAGCAAAACGACGTCATCAAAATGCAGTCTACGTTTTACGCAGACAAAACACAGATGTCCTACGTAACGCAGACAACGTCTGCATTTCACCCAGATGACGTTTGCATAAATGCAGACAACGTCTGTGTAAAACACAGACAAGAGCTGCGTTTCATAGACGTTGGAGGGTTTTTAAGTTATGTGAATAGTAGCTTGGGCCAATCTTCTTAATTTGTCACATCAAAGCTATAGTATCGAGGAAGCTAACGCGAAGAGAGCTGCGAGAGAAGAGAGGCGCAAAGAACAAGAGGGCTTCGATGGGGTTATTTGAGGGGATTGAACCATTTTATTTAGAGAGACCTATGGAAGGCTAAATTCCCGATACTGTTTTGGAGGTGATATTGATGCCGATGATAAGGGTTAAGTGTATTTTACCATTTTTGTTGTTTCTTTCCCTTATTAGGAATTGATAATGTTATCTTGTGTTAATTGATTTGGGTTCTGTGTATGGATAATCGAATTTTCGTTATTGTTCGGTTATTTGAGTATGAACCCATTGGGTATTATAAAAGGATGATTTTTAATGCATTCATTGAATCGTTCATTTATAAACTCATTGCTAGAATTTCGATATAATCTGTAATTGTTATGTTGAAATTCATATGTAGAAACTAATGATTCGTAATCATTAGGTTAAATGATGCATCGTATGTGGTTGTTGCCTTAATTAATCGGCTTTCCTAATTCATAATGCTACTGCCTAATTAAATTTAGAGATCGTATCTTAGGTTATTTGGTAGTTAGGTTTAATTAACGATTGTATCTTGATTAAACAAAACCTAAGGGAAAACTCGGGTTAATTATTAACCCACGATTAATAGTTGCTAGGAGAGATTTAAGAACAGCAAATCAATAAAATATGGTTAATTATAGTGTAGGCTGAGATTGAACCAAAGAATTAGGTCCCTACCGAATTTCCCACTTTTATCATTTTTCGCATGTTTTCTTTAATTTGTTTTTATTAGTCTAGTTTCATTTTATTTTCTTATTTCAAAATCCAAATCCCCCTGTTAAACCTAAACACCAGTTAATTTCATTTCATAAACTTTACACACACTCTCTGTGGGATTGACCTAGACTCGTCACTATTATAGTAGTAGTTTAGTTATTTTATTTTGACTAGTGTTATGACGCGCTGTCAAATTTGGCGTCGTTGCTAGGGATGTGGTGTTTTAGTTTTTATTTGTGATTTTAATTGGTGTTTTGTATATATTTGTTCGTAATTGCTTTCTTTTCAGATATTTCGTGATCCTTTCATTTTTCTACTTTGTGTTTGGGAAAAAAATTCAAAAAACATTTTCATGGACGGAAGTAATTTCTTTTATAACTCATATTCTTAATCCTATAACAATGTTTGGACTAATCAACATAACTTTTGTTATGGATGGGATAATCATTAGAATTACTTCCATGATAGTTTGCTGGACACACAACAATTCCCATATGGACTAGAAGCTTCTTGTCAAAACTCAGGTACATCGCTGGAAGAATTGGTGAATGTTGTGATTGCTAACAATCTTCAATTTCAATAGGGTATGCAATAACTTTAAGAGAGTATGCAACAATTTCAACAGAATACCCAACAGTTCCAGTAAGAAATGAGGCATATAACATCTAGAAAACAGAACATGGCAAGCCAAATAGGTGAGATGGCAGTAAGGATCGAATACTTAGAATCACAAATAGAAGAGGAGTAGTCATGTCAACCCTAGGTATACCCAATGGACGTTAGTGTGGAAACCTTACAGGGTGATGAGGAGCTTGATAATTTTGAGGTCAATCCTCAAGGAGATGCTTCTGTCAACGAAGTTGAGGAGGAGCTCGAAGCAGAAAAAGATACATCTTTTAGCTCGGGGGTAAAAACTGAGTTCATAATTATTATTGAGACTGACTCTTTACCTTTACCTAACGGGTTAGAGGAATTAAACGAAGAAGAAAAAGGTAAAGAGACGTTCGAAATATTTCCAACACTCAATTTAATTCATAAAGGCGCTTCTTAGGAGGCAAACTAAGGGAAGTAAATTTCATTTCTTTACATTTTCGCATTACTTTTTAAGTATGTGTGTTTCTATGTTAGTTTGTTTCTTGCTTGTTTTAAGTTTTCAATCAAAATGAGAGAAAGAATAAAACAAATGGAGCAAACATTTGCTTATTTTCTATTGCTTCTAGGACTATATAGTCATAATTAGAGTGTGAATTGACTAGCTTGTTTTAAGTTTTCAATCAAAATGAGAGAAAGAATAAAACAAATGGAGCAAACATTTGCTTATTTTCTATTGCT
>JAOQML010144409.1:0-15125 GCA_027568935.1 Erythroxylum urbanii | reverse complement strand
TGTGAATTTCTTTTAATCTTTTACAAGCTTTTTTATATGATTAAGTTTAAGTTTAAGTTTAAGATATTGGTTTGAAAAGTCTTTAGGATCATTTGGTAAATGGAAATTAAGTTTTCGGGTTGAAATGGAAAAATAAGGTCTGAAAGGGCTAGAATGTAAAAGAAAAGGATTAATTTATGAATTGCGAAATTTAAAGATTTATTAGTTGAAACAAAAATGAATTGTAAGGACTTAATTGCAAAGTGATGTTAACTCATAGTTTGCATAAGAAGAACAAGTTAGGGACCGAAATGAAAGATGAAGAAAAGGACATAATACCTAACAAACAATATAGAAAGGAACACAAAATAGGAAATTGATAAAACAAGGGAAAGTAGTGACTGAGAAAATGGGGAAGGACAAAGAAAATAGAAAAAAACAAGCCAGTTGAGACAATAAAAGGAAAATTGGAGTGAGAAAGAAAGGAGAACAAGGAGGGGAGGAGGCAATACCAAAAAAAACAACGGCAAAATAACTTGGATTGAAAAAGAAAGGGTAAGTGATGATAATAAGTTAACTAAGGAAGCAAGCATAAAAGCAACTGTTGGTCTTCAATTCCTTTAAAGCCAGGATCCATTCATATCAAATCATCAAGAATTAAATAAAAGCGGAAGTATACCTGAATCTATTATAAAATCTACATTGGAGTCTTATGATTTTGTCTTTCAAATTAGAACGTAGCCTTTTCTCCGGAGTTTTCCCTTAATTCTCTGTTTTCTCTCTGATGATGGGATATCAAAAAAGAAGAATATTTGGGGACCATAACCCCTTTTATTAGGGTAAAACCCTAATCTAATTTCTAGTTTGTCCCATCATAAAGCTAGAAATTATAAACTCGGTCTCTACACATATAAAGCCCACACTTAAAATAGATATATAAAGCCTAAAATATGATAACCATATTAGACCACTTTAATTAATTGGGCTCAACTTTATATGATAGCCTTTATACATAATTATACACATATAAGCCCACGTGTTTGATTAAAAAATCCTTACAATCTCTCACTTAGGCTATATTTGTTATCTTAAAATTATGTATTAACCTTATGAGTACTCAAAATTTTGCTATCATTACTGTATGCATCCCTAGACAATTTGGTGCATCAATAATACTAATATAGGGTCAAAGCATCTTTTGCTACAATTAACGTAACTAGACCCATCAATGGTCATATATGCTGATATAACCAAATGACATATATCAAGCATAGATGTGTAGCATGGAAATTATAAGCAGCGTGGTCTTTGCATGCTTATTTCCAATTAGTCCAACCTTATGCTTTAGTGAGATCAATTTTAAATAAGTTCAGAGATAAAATAAACTAAATATCTTAAAGCTAAAAATAATCTCAAACAAATTAATCAAAAACTGTATCCAAGATGACAGTGAAAAAAATGTCTAATATAAAAAACATCTACAATACAAACTCCTACTGCAGCTATATATCCTGAAAAGATGCAACACTTATATAAGCAATGTGCTCATGAAAGACCTTGGGTGGCACTCCTTTAGTAAGCAGATCCGTAATCATGGAGTTTGATCCAATATGTTGTATAGACAACTATCCACTTTAAACTCTCTCTTTAACAATTAGGAACTTGATGTAGATGTGCTTCGATTTTGTTAAGCTTCTATTGTTATTGGAATATAGCACTGCCGAGTTATTGTCGTAAAATAACTTAAGTGGTCTTTCAATAGAGTCCACAATGCACAGCCCCGTGACAAAGTTTCGCAGGCATATCCTATGGTTAGATGCCTCATAACGTGCTATAAACTCCGCTGCCATGGTGGAAGAAGCTAAAAGGGTCTGCTTAGCACTCTCCCAGGAAATAGCTCCTTCAGCAAGTAGGTAGATATAGCCCAAAGTGGATCTTCTACTATCTTGGCATCCAGTAAAATCGGAATCAGAATAACCAGTGATCTCCAGCTTATCTGATTTTTTGTATGTGAGCATATAATCTTTTATTCTCTGTTAGAACCACATGACCTGTTTGGCTGCTTTCCAGTGATCCAATCCTGGGTTACTTAAATATCTCTCTAGCATTCCAAAAATGTATGCAATATCCGGATGCATACAAACTTAAGCATACATTGGACTTCCAACAGCTAAAGTATAAGGAATCTTTTGCATTTTCTTAGCTTCAAAGTCATTTTTGAGGCATTGACTTAAACTGAACTTATCTCCTTTAGACATAGGGGTATCACCTGGTTTACAATTTTACATGCCAAATCTTTTAAGTACCTTTTTGATATAGCTCTTTTATGATAATCCAAGAATACCTCGAGAGCATTCCCAATCTCCTAACATTTGTTTGTTTCCCCTTAATGCAATTAACACAAGTAGCAAAATTTGTAAAATCAAGAGGATTAAGAATTCCATTTGACATAAGTCTCTCAATTCTCCTTTCAGAGATGTGACCTAATCTCTTATGCCACAACGAGGCAGAATTCTTTCTGGTTAATTTGCACTTTAAACTTCGTGTAACCACATGCAAGGCTTTATTAAATGAAGCATTAGTGTCAAACATATATAGATTAGCGTAACCTGATAAAGAATCGGAACCAACCAAATTTGAATTTTGAAAAAGACTAAATATTCCATTTCCAAATGAACAACAATAACCAGATATGTCCAAAGCAAAAATAGAAATCAAATTCCATCTAAAACACAGTACAACAAAAGTCTCAACTAAATCCAAATAATATCCAGTTCTTAACAATAATCTAAAAGTCCCTATTGCTTCGACTTCTACCAATTTACCGTCACCTACATAGATGTATCTTTAACCATCACTTAGTTTTCAACAACTCAAGCAGCCCTACGTAGACACACTAATATGAGTTGTTGCACTAAAATCTAACCACCATGTGTGTCTAGGTACCGAAGTCAAATTAACCTCAGAATAAACCAAAATAAGAAGCACACCTTTCTTTGCATGCTATACGTGATAGTTGGCACACTGCTTCTTTACATGACCTTTAGCGTCACAGAAGAAACAACTTTTTAGATTTCCATTCTTTTGTTGTTTCTTTTGTGTTGTCAAAACCGCAGCTTCCTTAGTTTTCTTTCTTTTGTTCCTTTTATCCTTAGATGTTGTGGCTTGCCTTATCATGCTTCAACCTTTCCTCTTCTTGGACACAATGTGAGATATGCTTATTAAGAGACCATGTCTCTTTTTGACAGTTATAGCTCACCTTGAATTGACTGTATTGTGCTAGAAGAGATATCAAAACCAAATTCACTAACAAGTCTTTGGATAATTCCAACTTAAGTGCTTTCAATTTTGAAGCAATGTGAGACATTTCCATAATGTACTCTTTTATGTTTTCTTTGTCAAAAGTGTACTTGTTTCAGCCTTTTCATTTTTGGCAACTCTTTTCTCAAGATCCTCAAGAAAACCCCTTAGCTGTAGTAATCTGATTAGATATAGTGCCCCGAAAAGCTTCTAGAATGGCTTGTTTCATGACCATCAAACTCATATGATTCAACCTTTCCCACTTTTCCATCTCCCTCTTTTGATTAAGGGTACTTTCACCAGTAAATGGATCAGGTTGATCGACTTGTAAAGAAAGATCCAAGTTTATGACTTCGAGCACAATCAAAACGTTCTCCTTCCATAAATTAAAATTAGTGCCATTAAGCATAGGAATTGAATTAACACTAGCAGAGGTATTTGCAGTGGAACCAGGAATTGAACAAAGAACAAAACAAACAAAATCTAATTGCTCACATAACAAAACTATAATATGCCAAATTAGTTATATACAAATAATGGTAAGGCGTCATCACAAGATACCTAGCAAAACATTAATATTTAGTCTTGGACAGAAATACTAACTTGTAAGTGGTACCTTGATGTAGTGATCAAACACTGGCAATAAGGCAGGTCAAACAATAATCCTTTCTTTGGACCGAAATGTTCACATATTATACTGAATAATTGCCACATATTTGCCACCACAAGTGTATATGCAATTCGGGCCAAATATTAACTTGTTCCAGAAGAATAAACTCTACAACCTCAAGAACCTATGCCATTAAGGAGATCCACTAGAGAGAGGAGAAGTGCAATTCCAGATGATTATGTTTTATTTCTTTAGGAACATGAAGTTGACATTGGTATGGTGGAAGATGATCCAATCAACTTCAGTCAAGCCATGGAAAGTTCTAACTCTCAAAAGTGGATAGATGCCATTACTAAAGAGATAAAATCCATGAACGACAATGATGTTGGGACCTTGTAACATTGCTTAAAGGTGCGAAACCTATTAGTTACAAATGGATATTTAAGACCAAGAAGGATTTGAAAGGCAATGTAGAAAGGTACAAGGCTCGTCTTGTCGCAAAAGGCTTTACACAGAAAGAAGGCATTGATTATAAAGAGACTTTCTCTCCAGTTTCTTTGAAAGACTCTTTCAGGGTAATAATGGCATTAGTGACACATGTTTGATTAAAAAATCCTTATATCAATGACATAAAAGGACCAAAAATTTGAGAGAAAACTAACGATAGAGAGAGAAGAACAAAAGTAGAAAACCAAAGAAGAAGAAAACTAGAAAAATAGTTATATAGAGAATAAAAGGTAGAAAACAAACGAAAAGAGTTGAGAAGGAAAGAGACGAGAGAGGAAGAGGGACTCCATGCACCTAAAAACAACCTCAAACCACTGCTTCGTAGTTTCTATTAGTTTAAGCAAAAAACTCTCTCTCTACCCCATGCCTCCACCTACCACTACTTTCAACCTATAAGTTTTGGCTTTATTAGGAAATGTAGTTAAATAAAAGTAAACTATAGGATGGTTAATGCGATGAACTATTGTTTATATTTCCATTCCCCACTCTTTTGCATGATCCATTTTAGTTTTAAAGGGGTGATAAAGAAGGTCCTTTCTCTCAACTATTCTAATAAGGTTTGGTGATTAGCTCATCGTTAGCTTTCCTTTAATTATCGTTTATATAGATATTTGTTTCTACTTCTATCTTTTCAACCATTTATTTATGATTTAGAGATTCCCAATACTAATTGTTCATTGAGAAGTGTAATATTTTTAAGGAAGGTATTCCCTTATATAATTCATTATTATGCCATTTTATAGAGCATACAATTAATTGCATGGCTAATAGGAGAAAAGATAGAGGGTGGTATACAAAGTGGAAGTGTAGGCCTAAGAATTATGATAATCCAATTTAATGATCATAAAGTTCTTGAAAAACTATGTGGGAAATGGATTGTTTTTATTAGTTATTCATTAAGTAAAACACAATTAAAATATTTGATATGCATGTTAATCGCTAGTGTTAGAGACCCAAAAAAAAGGGTTTATGAAATCAATGGCAATAAGATGTAAAAGGAAATAGGTTTTTAACGCATTAGTGGACACCAAGTAAACTTTTTAAACTTGGTTGTTACTTCTCATATGACGGTTCACTGCAACTAGCTAAAATAGGGGATCTATACATGTGGGCCTAAGTCAATTATAGGAGTTAGAGTTAGAGAAATTTTAAAGAGAAAACACTCATATTTAACAAAACATAGGCTCACACACAAGTTTTTCCTACCTTTTATTATGTATAAACAACTCATATGGTGATGGTTAAAATATTAAATATGATTTAAATCTATTATTTAACTATTAAACAAATTTTAATCATATTGATAATTAAATTCCAATTTAAATATAAGTTTTAAAATTTTCAATATAAACTTTTGAGATTCAAACAAATATAATTTATTTTTAGAACTTTAGGGCTTATGGTTTTCAATTCCAAAATTCAAGATCAATAAAAATCAAATAATTTTAATTAAGTTATAGAATTAAAGTTAGCTTTGACACTACTGTTAAAAAATTAAGGCAGGATCTGATCCTACACACAATGGAATAATAACAAAACTTTTTCGTTGGATTTTTCGAAAGCTAAGATCACTTAAAATTCTATAACATGATTAACACAAAATATAATAAAATGCGAATAATAATTTGTACCTTATTGTGAAGCTCGATCTTTTTCTTATCATTTTCCTCGAATTAATTTTACTATTAGCTAATCTCAACCACTATAGTTGCACACATTTCTAGTCTCTAATAATGTCCATAGAACAAGTTGAAAGAACTCTACAACTGCTGTAGAAAAGGTTAGACAAAAAGTGTTAGCTCCCTTAGAGCCTAATTCTATTTATAATAGGTCTTGGACTTTTTAGTAATTTAATTAAAAATAAAATTATAATTTCAATCATTTCTAGTTAGAAACTAGTTGGACCTAAATAACATCTAGTATCATATATTGGTCCTTATTTATTAAATCTTATATTTAATCATAAAGTTTTTCAAACTTTACAATCAAGTTCAATTTTATTAAAAAACCTTTTCTCTCTTTAACTTATTCTTTGTATCTAACCCATTAGGTTCTCAAATATATTAGCAATGAATATAAATTATAACCTTAAACCATATTTAAGATTAATAAATTAATCTTCTCTAATATATCTTTAATTCTTTAATTAAATAATTTATATCCATAAATCGAGATTAGCTTCTAGCAATATATAATAACCACCTAAATATTTAGGAATGTCAAAGTGGTTTTGACTAACCTTTACGTGCATAATGTTCTCGTATAATTTAATCATTTCATCATATACTGTTCCGATTAACCATAGATTACAGAAATAATGTCTATTTTATTTGAGTCCAATCATGTAAGTTCTTCATCATTAGTGAATGATTATATTAATGACATTTATTTTCAAAGTGTCATTTCACCTTAGCTAAGGAATTTTCCAAACAATAGTTGTAACATCCTGTTTTCATACTAAGAGGTAGAACTAAGAGTTAGGACATAGAATCCTAAACCAAGATACATAAGAAATAGCATAGAGAATATATGAGGTGCATTGCATTTATATGCATATCACTAGTAGCTTACACACACGCGCGAATTGATTTCTATACATATTACAATGACTGTTTATGCACTTCTTTGACATATTCCGAGGTATAAATGATTCTAATGTGATTATGATGTTAATAGTGAATGTTATGTCTTAAAAATTGATTTGGTGAGTATAAATATTGATTTAAAATTTTTGGTGAAAATTTAGGAAATTTATGATATTTATGAGTATTTTTAGACTAGGAAAATACCAAGTGGCAAGACAATTAATAAATGGTAGTAGAATTAAGTGTCAAATGGTAGTAGAAATTATTGATAAGTAACATTAGGATTTAATGACAAGTGTCATATAAAATTGGGAGATGATTGGATTAGAAATTGGAGACAAATGGACTAGCTATTTAAAAGACCAAATGGAGATCATAAGGTGGTGACATGTGGCAAGTGACAAGTGTCACTTGCCTTGCCACACACCTCACTTATGTATGGCTTAATTAAAAGACAACCATTTTGGTCTTTTATTTTATTTCTTTGGCTAAAGCTCTCTCTCTTCATTTGGTTCTTTATCATCTTCATTTCTTCTCTCTATGACACTCTCTTTTCTCTAACCATCAATGTCAAGCTTTGTTATTATCCGTCACCTTTCCACTCCATATATTCACGCCTTCACCTTGATGATGAAAACCAACCTTTCCTGCCTAAAATGGTGTTGATCGTGAGATGTTTTAAAAAGCTGGCGTTTACATGATTGAAGAAGAAGCTTGGAGTTTAATCAACTAAGTACATATTTGATCTTCATGGGTTGTTTGAAATGAATTAAAAATGGTGATTATTTTGAGATTAAGTGACTATGAAAATGATGTTAAATATACGTGTGTCATGGATGAGTAAATAGACATATTCATATCTTGTTTTTGTTTATAAGATGAGAAATAACTTATGATAGTTTAAGGAATTATTGATAGACGAAATGGTGTATGAGAGTGCAAAAATGTTGATGAATGAGTGATGAGCATTGAAGAATAAATATATGTGTATATGTTTTGTTTTTATAAAAATGATAAATAACAAGTTATGTATTGCTTTATGGATGATTAATAATGAAAATAGTGTTGGAATGAGAGTTGATAATAGGTGAATAAAGAGATGTGTTTGTGACCAAATTTTGTGTATAAGAAGAGTGAAAAAATGTAAACGAATAACTGATTTAAATATGTTCTGTTTTAAGTATATGAGAAATGTGATTTATAAGTTATTATATAGAGATGAATTAAAGTGAATTGAAATTAAATAAAAGACTAGTATAGTGTCTTAAAATGAGAAGAACTTGGATGTTAGTTTAAAGATAAAATGAAGATGTGAATGATGATGATAAAATGAGCTGAAACATTTACGAATGTATGGATACATGGATGTTCTATTTTTGAATATAAGATGAACAATGATTTATAATGTGTTTGATGGATGCTTTTGAGTTAAAATGGAGATGGGAATGAAGAGGAAATGAAGTAGAAAAGATATAGTATATATAAGAGGTGTTGAGCATAGTATAAAAGAGTGAGAAGTCTAGAAAAGTGCAGAAAAATAGGGTAGGCCACTATCATGGCACCCATCCCACGATCCTGGGCAGAAGAAATTGTTTCTGTCACGATCATGTGGAGGAATCCCATGATCATGGGCAAGGTCTGGAATGGCCATTAATGTGAATTCTCCTTCTTTTGTGGGATGTTTGAAACAAAAAATGCTAGGGTGCTTTCCTATGATGCCTCTAGGCTTAAATTAATCTTGAATAAACCTAGTTTGATGATGGATTAAGTGATTAAATGTGTGATTTGTTAAGGGTGAAAATTGAGGTTATAACTTAAGAATGGATTGTTAGACATTAAGTATACAAAAATTTGGAAAATTAGAGATGTTATAAAAATGAAAGTGACCTTATGATGGCTAATGTGATTTAAAGGAGATGAGTAATGTGTATTGAGTATGAATGAATGAGATCTTGAATATTATGTGATCATATAATGCTAGAAAAGAAATGATGAATGATTAAATTATGATATTAGAATAACCGAGTTCTTTAAGCTATGAACCTAAGTTTACGCTTGAAATACACAAACAATGATGGTTAAATGATCAGGAAATGAGAATAAAGGAAACATACCCAAAATTATCAAATTGAGCATGCATTATACATTCCACATATACATATGTATATGAATGAATGCTTATGAGATTGTGCAAATTAGTAATGTGTGTATAATGTGTGTATTGCATGAAGTTGATACACAGGATAGAACATTAACGTTCAAACATTCCCAGATCATGGAAGCAAATTTTAATATGGAGCGTACTGTAAGTTGACCTAAATGATCTCACATTAATAAGTTGTTCTGTTTTAAATTCATGTATTGAATTATTACTGATGTGAATGAGATTGAGACAATTATAGAGATTAATAGTTTGAGGAGTTTGATAAATGTGAATATATTGGAAGTTCTTCATTAAGTGTGAATGAGAAAGAAATAAGTGTTCTCAACGTTTCATTGAATGCAAGACATAAATTTGATGAAAATGCAAAAAATTGAATGTGTACTGAATAACTGTGATTGACTACATATATGTGAATTTATAAATTTCATTAAATGATATGCATGATTAGATGAAGGTAGTTATGACTGTAGTAGCCACCGAAAAAGAACTTAAAGCTCAGAATGCGATTAAGAGCCAAAGGCTCACTATGTATAATGAGCCTAGTATTTCCAACAGATACGGGATAGTTATCAATAAGCCTGATATCTGTAATAGATACGGGACAGTTAAAGGCACTCGATCATAACAAAGTAACAATTGAAAGTGAGTCACATGTGTATTGCATATAAATAAATTGATGTGTATTAAATGAATGATTGAAATGAATTATATGAATTGTTACGAAAATGAATTATATGAATTGTTACGAAAATGAATTATGAAATGATGTGCAATAGATGAATGTGTAAATTTTTTGTGAATATGAATATGTGAATTATTTTGTGTTGATATGAGTGAGCCTATCGAGGGTGGTTCACTCACTGAGTTCGCAAAACTCACCAAAATTGCAAAGTTGTCTTTCAGGTTCGGGGAATACCCAGTTAGAAAAATTAAAGTATAGCCACTGCAATTGAATAAGAGATAGAGGTTGGGATCAGTTCGCGTCTGTATATATCTTTCGTCATTTTTGTGTTAAGATTTGTTTTCCAGAGCTATTGAATTTGTATATATGAATTCTGTTCAATGTATACTTGAATTTAGTTTGAAGTAACAATTATGACTAAACACGTTTTGTGATTATAATGGGCCCAAATTCTTACTGAAATTCTGATCATGTTTTTATTTTTATGACATTTATGACTGGAAATGTTATGAATAAAATGGGTTGAAAATGATTGTTGATTTTCTGAAATTGCAAGTGATGTTCAAAAAATTTTGTAATGAGTTTGACTGACTGTCCTAGCATGCTATCCTCATAGAGTATGTTCTCAAATACCATCGATATGTTCAGGAATATACTTATGAGAGAGGGGTGTTACAAGTTGGTATCAGAGCCCAAACTTAGAATCTTACATGGGCATTTTTCAAAATATGTGTCAAGGTAAATGCATTTTAGACATGTCATAGCATACAGTGGCAACTGATCCCCAGTCTGAGTCACATTTACATAACTCACATGCATGAACATTCGTTAAGAAATTTGAGCTAATAGGAATTGTGAGAAGAATGACGATCTATCAATATGTAAGAAAATAAGGGATTGTGGATATCTAGAAATAAGAAATACTACATAGTTCGATATAATAGACAAAGATTTAGTAGATTTGTGTTGGTGGATGTATCATCGAATATGACATCAATATTATGCTGTGGTGATATATCCTTGAATGTGATATAGATGTGAATACATTGTCATGGATTGGTTGAGGAAAGTAGAGATATAAGTATAAATCACAAGATTTAAAGTGTACAAGTAAAGTTATAAGAAAACAAAATTTTCTATGACCTTGAGAGGTTGAAATTGAAATTGAAATGATTGTTTGACTAATGTAATAAGAGTTATGATTTAGTATAAGATTATGTCAATGGAATTGAGATCAGAACTTCATGGTGGTTATCTTCTATAAATTTGAATTGATTGAGAACATAGGTATGTAAGATGATATAAATGATAATTGGAAGATGAGATAAATGATAGTGATATATGTAGAAGTTCTCAAGGTTAAATTGATTTGTTATTGTAAGTGCTTATATGATAATGTGATTACCTTGAAAAGTCATATTATTAAGCACTTATGTATTATATGCTTGGAGATGGTATAGGAAGTGACCTATAACCTATTGAATATTCTTTAGTCATAGTTCCCATAGTTAAAATTCTGAGATGACTAGGAGTAGCGCATGAAAATCTTTATAGTAATCAATTGAGGATATATTGAAAGTGTAAATGATGTTACTATGTGTGATGAATTCGAGGAAAAAGGAAGGAAAAAGAAGTAGGGCACGATTAGGGTATAGTCTCCACGATCATAGCCGACATTAATTGGTTCTGTCACGATCCTGGGCAGGCACAAAGAGAGAAATGTTGTCTAGAATCAATTGAGATTAAGGCATCATTGGCATATGATATTAATTGGTGACTTGTCGAAAATACATCTCTAGATAAGATGTAATGATCTTGTTGGTACATACCAAAGTATAAGAGTAAATGAATCTGCCTATTATTTCACTAAGCTTTATTATAAAGAATATTTTGATCATGTAAGATATGATAATAATTGATCTTACTGAGATATCATGAACAGTTGAAATTGATCTTATTGAGGTATTAAAAGTGGCTGAAAAGTGATGATGAATATAGTTGACAGATAAAGAGTATGTAAAGAGTACAGATGATTGAGGAGAGAAATCTTCTTTTGATAGAGACTTTCATAGAATTATATCATGTAAGTTAAATGTTCCATTTTCAAGAATGAATGACTATTGAACAAATTAAAAGTGAATATTGGAGTCAGTTCGAATTGGGACTCAAACATAAGAAGCTGAACATGCTACCTATAGAGAGTGCAAGTATTTTGTTTGATGTAAGGTAGCCCAATTACATTATTAGGTTCATGAATTTGAGAAGATGCTATTGCCATTGCTAAAGGAACTAGGGTCCACAATGTATTCTATATTCGTATATTCAGAAGATACAAGTTAGAATTAACGTTTGTGTTCAGAAAATTGAGACTGGTAAATAAATTGAAATGTTTGGAGAAACTAGTAAGAATGGATAGACATTAGAATAAGTCAATAAGAAATCAAAGGAAATTGAATGAATGGAGAAAATCATTCGAGAAAAGAAGTCAATCGGGAGACTGAGGAAAAACATGAGATAACATTACCTCATCTGAGGAACTAGTTACTTAAGAATTTCGAGAACTAGTTATGGGCACTTTGTTATGCCTTTTTGGGTTGGAAATGCCCCGACAGCATTCATAGCATTAATGAACAAAGTGTTTCAACCTTGTCTGAATCAATTGGTTACTGTGATCGTAGATGATATTTTGAGTAAATTTGAAAGGTTAAGAGAACATTTTTTAACAATTAAGGTTAGTCTTACTTATCATGAGGGAGAAACAAATATATGCCAAGTTCAGTAAGTGTGAAGTTTGGCTTGATCAAGTAGTATTTTGGGCCATGTAGTATCTGGATAGGGCATATAGGTAGACCCAAAGAAAATTGAGGTATTAATGAAGTGAGAAACTTTGAGGAATATATATATATATATATATATATATATATAATTTGAAGTTTTATTGGATTAGTTGGATACTACCGAAGGTTGTCGTGGGGGTTTTATTGGTCTCAGCCCTTTGACAAAACTTCTAAGGAAGAATATGCCATTCAGATGGACTGATGCATGTAAAAAGAATTTTGAGGAAGTAAAACACTGATTAATTATAACACTGGTGTTAGCTATTCCATTTAGATCTGGAGGTTATGTAGTAAATAGTGATGTTTCATATTAGGAATTATGATGTATTATGATGTAACTTAGTAAAGTGATTATATATACATCGAGACAGTTAAGGTCTCATGAGTTAATTATTCGGTTTATGATTTAGAACTGGCCACAATAATAATATCTTTGAAAATTTTGGAGACATTATATGTAGAGTGAAACCTTCAGATATATATATACAGATCATTAAAGTTTGAAGTAATTATTGAGTATGAAAAAGTTAAGTATGAGACAGAGATAATGGATATAATTACTTAAAGATTATAATTGAACGAATAAACATTGTCCTGGTAAAGCTAATGTTATATCTAATGCATTAATCAGAAAATCCAATAACAGTGTAGCACAACTTCAGATATTGAGGTTACCAAATCTAGTGCAATGAAGAGCATAAAATGTTGAGTTAAACTTGGGGCAAAATGAAGTATTATTAGCTATATTGAATTTAAGATCAGTTTTGTATGAAAGGATTAGAAAAGCCCAAGGTGAGGATTCATAATTAGTGAATCTTATTGAGAAATTGAAAATGAATAATAATTTTGAGTTTGAATTGGAAAATGACATTTTGTGATTGAAGTAAGGAGTATGTGTACTCGATATAGATGATTGAGAAAAGAGATTTTAGAGGAAGCACACATAACAATCTATGCTATACATCCTAGTAGTAATACATTGAAATAACATTTAGAGGCCAAGGATGAAGAAGCAAGTGGCTGAATGTGTGACCAAATGATTGATTTGCCAACAGTCTTAACTATTAGAGATATGCTTAAAGCTTATATTTTAAAGTTCCTAAGAGCATGGGATCAATATACAACTCTAATTGAATTTGATTATAACAATTATTATCACAGTTGTATCAGTAGGATACTGTATGAGGCATTATATGACAGAAAGAGTCGTCTGCCTTTATATTGGGATGAAGAGGGCCTAAAGATTGTTAAAGGTCCAGAATTGATTCAAGATACTATTGATAAGTGAAATTGATCTGTAGCAAAATTTAAGTGACTCAAGAAAGACAAACGAATTAAGTGGATAACACCAAAAAGATATGGAATATTGAGAGAAAGATAAAGTGTTTCTAAGAGTATCACCTTAGCAAAGGAGTGTTAAGGTTCGTTAAAAAGGGAAACTAAGCCCAAAATATATTGATCCATATGAAATTATTGAGAAAATAGGACCATTGACTTATGAGTTCGTATTACCAACAAAGATGTCTCAGATTCATAATGTGTTATATTTGAGTATGCTTGGGAGATATCGATATGATCTGATATATATATTATCGACATGGGAAGTGAAATTGTGAGTAATCTGAGTTATATTGAGTTACTAGTTAAAATAGTGGGATATCTGAATAAGCAACTGAAAAATCAAATAATTCCATCGGTTATAGTCCTTTGGAAGAAATCATTCGAGTGAAGAAGCTACGTGGGAAACGAAGGAGTATATGATGAAACAAAAACCCCCCCAATAAATTGATTATTCAGATAAGAATTTTGATGACAAAATTGTAACATCTCGTTTCCATACTAAGGGTTAGGACATAGGATCCTAAACCAAGATACATGAGAAATAGCATAGAGAATATGTGAGGTGCATTGCATTTACATGCATATTGCTAGTAGCATGCACACACGCGCGAATTGATTTTTTTACACATTATAATGACTATTTATACACTCATTTGACATAATCCGAGATATAAATGATTCTAATCTGATTATGATGTGAATAGTGAAAGTTATGTCTTAAAAATTGATTTGGTGAGTGTAAATATTGATTTAGAATTGTTGGTGAAAATTTGGAAAATTTATGATATTTATGAGTATTTTTGGACTAGAAAAATACCAAGTGGCAAGACAATTGATAAATGGTAGTAGAATAAGCGTCAAATGGCAGTAGAAATTATTGATAAGTGACATTAGGATTTTATAACAAGTGTCATAGAAAATTGGAAGACAATTGGATTAGAAATTAGAGACAAGTGAACTAGCTATTTAAAAGGCCAAGTGGAGACCATAAGGTGGTGATATATGGCTGCCTTGCCACACACCTCACTTACGTATAGCTTAATTGAAAGACAACCATTTTGGTCTTTCATTTTATTTCTTTGGCTAAAGCTCTCTCTCTTCATTTCGTTCTTCATCTTCT
>JAOQML010144401.1:0-15126 GCA_027568935.1 Erythroxylum urbanii | reverse complement strand
AACATGTATCTCATATTTATACACCATCATATAAATGAATAAAACACAATATCACTATTTTTAAGCTATAGGATTCATCCATTGAGCTTCTCACATGATTACTTCCCTTATTATTCGCTTACGCTTTCTTTTGCATTTTTCAAGGCATTTAATGCCTTTGATCCAATACTTAAACATTTCAAAGCATAATTAAGTACATTTTTATCCAAGTACATTAGGTCACTACTTATTATTCTAAGAAAAAATTCAAATTTACTGTAAGTAAACATGAAACCCTCTTTCCAATTCACACCATTACAATCCTTAAATCCTAAGCCAAGTTCACTTAGGCATTTTATCAAACACCTAATGCCCATGACTTTCAAGTCATATTTTCAAGACTTTATCATAGTAATTCATGCTCCTATCTTGTTATAGAACAAGCACTTCCAAACAACAACACATTTTACCACTCCATTAAATCCAATTCCCTTCATTTAAACCATCAATTTTAAAAGATATTCAAAATTTTACAAACTTTCACTAAAGAGGGGGCATCTCGGTTTTTGTTTAAGGAGACTTCTCCATGGTTCATTTCATTCATCTAAACTATTTTTCATGCATATTCAAGCATGGAGAACAACATACCTTAACACCAAACTCAAAATCATAATGTAGAGAGAGATGAGACAGAATTTATCTAAACTTTCCTTTGGTGATATCTTAAAATCCTTTGAGAATTTCGCAAATCTAATGATAGATTTGAGTTCCTTGATCCCAAATTAACTTATAACACCTTGGTTTAGGTTGGAGAATAAAAAAAAAAGGTAGAAATTGGATGATGGCTGAAAGTGTTCTTTTGCTCGTCTCTTCTCATTTCTTTTAATTAAAACAAAGTATTTTAATGCTAAATGGTGGGGTGCATGGCCACACACAAGGAAGAAGCGTCTAGAATATTTTCTTTTCTTTGGCCAAACATGGTGAATTTACCTTTGCCCTTAGCGTATGTGAAATTATCATTATACCCTTCAAAGTTTTCCTAAATTTGCAATTAAGCCCAAAATTTGAGAATGACCAAAATTTTTATTTTCATTTTGGTCCCCAAACTTTTGAAAATTATAATTAAGCCCCTTAACTTTATAAATTTTCATATTGGTCATCCAAGAATTGAAAAATTACTTTTAAATCCCTTATGTACATTAACTTTTCCAATTAAACTTTCTAAGTGTCCAACATGTCTATAAATCTTGTCTAATCACCTCTAAGACATTAGAACACATTTAACTCGGTCACCATGGACATATCCATCCAATGGACTCGATTTTACACACTTAGAAGCTTATATGTCAGAAATCTCCAAAATTTCACATACCGATGAACTCTAAGTTCATGTAAGGGCATATAACATTATATATCACTGACATATATATCGAAAGGATTCAAATACAATTTTGAATTCATAGACAACCATGCATATATCAATATACAGTAGTATATCCAAGTATAGACTAATACAAAAAGGGCTCAAAAAGTTTGGCGTTACACCTTAATTCATTCTCCCATTACACCAAGCTTAGTTCATTATCGCATCGCATCGCACCAATCTCAGTTTGTTCTCTCATTGCACCAACCTCACTTTGTTCTCGCATCAAACCTAAACAACAACTTCTCTTCACACCAGCACAATAGCTTCTCTTTACATGAAAAATTCATCTGGCACCAGAAGTAAATGTTTCATACCTTTTCTTCGTTGATCTTCACATAATAGAGTGTTCTCGCACCAGTAAGCATTTCGTTTCACATCATTCTTAGTTGTCTCTTTTGTTAAATATAATTTCTAATTTCATCTTTGTTTTACCTAAAACTCTCGCTCTAGCTTCTTCTTCAATGCAAAACACAACGACTTCCCATCAATCACCAAGCTAAATGCAATTGAGCTTTTTTTAGCATAATCAATTTGAGATTTTCCTTCTCTCATTTGCTTCATTACACTTTCAAGACAAGCCTAAACATAATCAAAGATTTCAAACTTTTCATAGTATGAAGATTAAACTAGTCAGCATCTCCACAATCATGTACTTTATAAGTAGCCTCCTTGTTCTTATGTTTTTTCAGTGCTTCAATATTTGGGGAGTCAAGTGTGATAACAATATGCTTCATCCCTTGCCTCAGTAGACTACACACTTATACTTTTCTTGAAGTTGCATTTGACTTGGAGATGATAGCTGATGTGGAGTTAGAGCTATAAAATAAATGTTCAAAAGCTTGTTTATTTGGATGAAAATGGAAAATTGTATTTTGTTTTCATTATTTTGCATTATTTTAGCAACAAGGACATCTTATTATGCTTACCGTTCAAGCAATTTAATTCCAATTCAATGTTATAGCTCCATTATGTTTTAAAGTTGAAATGCCCTTGCATCTTTGTCCATTTGATAAAAGAACAAAAAATGTTGCTAGTAATGTCACACTTTGAAGCAACTTTTGAGTAGACGACCTTGACTTACAAGTGCATTTAAGTTTGTAATTAAATATTTGTATGATGATCTTATAACAGGAAAAACAAATATGGGCAGAAGTAAAGTATATATAGCTTTCATTGCTTATTCATCTGGTATATATTTGACATGAGAAGAGTGTCAAGGTGTCGTGAATGGATTCAAGGATCCTATTTATTGTTGTTTTGATAAAGCATTATGTTCAACAATAAAATAATTTTAATATATATTTATTGATGAAAGATATAGTATCTTAATGAAATTGTTCACTCAATTTAGCCTACTAAAAATGTAAACATGGATAACAATTAAAGGCATTAGCTTATTCATTATAAGGAAAAGTGATAGCTTTATTTTCTTGTCAACACGTGATATAATAGATATCATATATATTTTTAGTACATGCTTTCGAATATATGATATTGAATATGAATTCAACAATACTATAATGCTCAAGGTGTGATAAAAAATAGATTATTGTGTAAAAATAGTTAATCCAAGTTTATATAAATATTTTGTATTTGTCGGAACAAAGGAAACATACGTTTAATATAAATAACAAGAATACAAAGTTGGATAACTAAGATTTCCTTTTATGTCATTATCATCATCATCATCATCATCACCATCATCATCACCCAGTCTAAAATTTCGCAATAAAGCGAAGTCTGAGGAGGTCTGATAGTACACAGCCTTACCCCTACATAGTAGAGAGGTTGTTTCCGATAGACTCACATGTAGATGTGATAATAAAAGAATGATGTAGGTTAAAGAGTATATAAGTAAAACTGGTATGCTAAAAGATTATGTAAATAAAATTAAAATAAATACATAAATAAAAAAGAAAATATAACTAAAGAATATACCTGATATGTAAAAAAAGTAATAAATAATTAAAATAGAATAATAACAACTTCAGAAAAAAAATCTTTATTATGTGATGGGAGTTTAGAGGAAAAAAAACCTGATATGTTGCAAAATTATGCTTATACCTAATATGCGGCAAAATTCTGATCACCATTTCTCAACTTGTACATGTTATCCTTGCACCGGAATATGCTAATCTACTCTTCCTAGTTTCAATAAAATCTCAAAAGTGCATGTCAGGAAGCTCAAGATATCGAACAGAGAGATGTGTGATGTGACAAAACGGTACAAAACTTTAAGCACAATTGTCGATTGCTGCACATGCATCCATCATCCCCTTCCGTTAATATTGTGCTTTTTCTTTCGAAAGAGGAGCTCCATACATAAGCTTCATACATAACATTTCCTTTTATGCCATAATAGTTAAATTAACGTAATAAGAATCATAAAGTTACATACAAGAATATATGTATCCTTTTAACTATGAATTGTATGAAACTTGTAAAACTTGTTAGGTTTAAGGAAAAAAAAACAAATCAATCTTCAGTGAAAGAATTATAATGGTATTAAATTATTAAATCTTGTACATATATATTGGATGTAATAACAATTCAAGAAAAGGGATAATACTTGTATTTAATTACATTTACTATTGACTTTATGTAATATAGTCATATTTATTAATCAAAATAATGATTTAAAAGTTTGAAAAGTTTAAATTGTTTAAATATGAGTAGAAATTAAGCATTGAGAATGTTGAAACACTTTGATGAGAATGATGTAGTGAGATTTAAAACTTTTAGTTGTCTATAAGGAGTGAGATTTTTAAGTAATAACCTCCACAACTAAATTCTATAATAGTATGGATTTATGTAAGGAGGAAAATGCAATAAAGATATTGTATGATGCAATATTTATTTCTTTTATAGCTATACCTAGTATTACAACTTACCTTTGAAAGTTCCAATTAAATCAATTGGCAAGATCCTATATTAGATATGAAATGGTATGACTTTGATAGAGACAAATTTAATGGTTTTGGATGTGATGCTTAGTTAAATCACACATTATTCAATAGGTTTAGAATTAAATTAGACAATAGAAGGTTATAAAAGATCCAAAAGGTTAGATATAATAGAGTCATTAAACAAATTATTTATTTCAATGAACACTTTTAGAAGAATTGTTCTCAAGATAAGTAGTAGGAGTAAGAGGAAATTTGAAAAGTTCAAATCTCATAACAATACATCATCATCATCATCATCCAGTTCGAAATTCTGCAATAAAGTGGAGTCTGGGGAGGTCTGATAGTACGCAGCCTTACCCCTACATAGTAGAGAGTTTGTTTCCGGTAGACCCACATACAAATGCGACAATAAAAGAATGATGCAGGTTAGAGAGTAAATAAGTAAAATTGGTATGCTAAAAGATTATGTAAATAAAATTAAAATAAATACATAAATAAAAACTAAAATATAACTAAAGAATATACCTGATATGTAAAAAAAAGTAATAAATAATTAAAATAGAATAATAACTTCATAAAAAAATATTTATTATGTGATGTGAGTTTAAAAAAAAACCTGATATGTTGCAAAATTCTGCTTATACCTGATATGCGGCAAAATTCTGATCACCATTTCTCAACTTGTACGTGTTATCCTTGCACGGGACTATGCTAATCTACTCTTCCTAGTTTCAAAAAAATCTCAAAAGGACATGTCAGGAAGCTTAAGATATCGAACAGAGAGATATGTGATGTGACAAAACGGTACAAAACTCTAAGCACAATTACCGATTACTGCACATGCATCCATCATCCCCTTTCGTTAATATTGTGCTTTTTCTTTCAAAAGAGGAGCTCCATACATAAGCTTCATACATAACATAGAATCTAATCACGAGCTATCTTTTTCAATAACACTACCACAAGTTAACCCTCTCTTCTCACTCCACTCGATTGAATAAATGAAACCAAAACCAAGTCCTAGATCATTATTAATAAATGGTTATGGCAATCCAGAAAATATACAAAATCATTGATCATCTCAACATATCTCAAAGAAGATGGATAAACACAAAATCCATAACACAAGATCCATACCTCAAAGAAGAATTGAAAGTAAGTGATAAAAACAATACAACCTAAAAACAAAGAATGCACTTACATAAAGGAAATAACAGCATTAACTAAAAAGATGTCTTGAACTGCCAACCATCACAGCCACAAATTGAAGGAAGCCACTCATGGAGATGTCCAAAAATTACCAACATTTATATTGCATATACAACAGACACCAAAGCCTCACCTAAACTTAGAGAAGAGAAAGTTAAAAGCGAAAACTTAGAGAGTTGGCAGTGGAGGAGGTAGCAAGAATGGGAAAAGGCCTGGAGAATCCAAACACAACGAGCCTCCGTCAAGGGCAGCGATGAAAGGAAAGAACGTGAGGGGTGAAGAGGACAAGAGAAGGAGAAGAAGAGAAAGCTAGATCTTTCCAAAAAAATTCAAACTTTAGCTTAATATTCATAATGTTAACTCTGCCCATCAGATCTATCGATAAAGGATATAAATCAGACAAAGGAAAGCATAATACTAAAATGCAAAAATAGAAAGAACAAAACAACACAGCAGCTAGGAGTAGAAACAAACATAAAAAATGCAAAGGTCCACTAAAGGAGCAAAATGCATAGCAGAAGAACGCAAAATGTAGTACAAAAGAAAACGCAATAAATTCCAGAAACCAAAACAAGAGCAGTAAAGGCAAAACACACCAACTCATCACCAAGAGGAGAAAATGACACACCCAGCGACAGTCAAAGGAAATAAAATGCAGCAAATTGCAGTAGCCATAAGACCAAAACAACGCACCAATGCATAAAAAAAGAGAAAGCAAAACGTACTAGGCTACGAACCCTAATTAGCAAGCCATATTGTTTCTAGGCATCAAATGCCCAATGTTTCATGACAAGAAATGCGATACGCTTGTCTATAAAGAACCTAACAAGTGTGGTTCGCCATCTTTCCATACCAACTTTTAGAATATCCAAGGGAGGGGTTACAATCTGTTGTTCCATTACCCCTATAGGTGGACAATAAGTGAGCTTTTGTTCAAAGTTGGAGTCACTAACAACCTACATCCATGTTCTGCGAGTTGGAGGGTTAACATGAGTGAGGGTTAGGGAAGTGTTTGGAGGTGTTAATGAGGGCTTATTCAGGGCGTGCGATTGTGAAAGGGACTGAGATATGGAAGAGTGGGCTGGATATGAAGGTGAAGCTGAGAAGCTAGGTTATCTGTTGGGTCCATATATGGTTTGTTAGGTAATAAGCGAGTTTGGTCGCCAGCAGGACATAATTAAGGGGCGATGAGAAGTAAAGCCAAACTGAGATGACTGTGGAGGAATTGAAGTGGTTGGGGAGATCAAAGCCAATACAAGGTGAGAACAAATCTATTGCAAAGGAGGAGTGATGAGTTGGGTTTTATCTATTGTGTAGAGAAGGCTTGGAAGGTGATGGTGAGGTGAGGGAGGGTTAAATTCCATGGTTTGTCTGAGCATACCATGGAAAATGAATGACTGGGATGGAAGAAGGTGGAAAAGTAGTCATAGCGGAGGAGCCTATAGTATATTTCCTCGAGTGTGTTTTGTCTTTATCACAATGGGTACATTTTCCTCCATCAGTAGATCTATCTTATGATCTACTCTTCATTAGTTGTGGTTGACTAGATTTAACCCCTTCAGTAGCCATAACAACATTAGAAGCATTCTCCATTTCAAATGCCATGACAGTACATCTAATTAGAATTATTGCCTTTGTTGATACATTTGATATATAGTTAAAAAGCTGCAAGATGTTAAAAGATAAGCTTTTATATAAATTCAAAGATTTTACTTTAAAGATGATTGTGGATTTATTATATCTACAAGAAGGTTAGTGGAGTATAATTGTTCTCTTCAGTTGGAGTATGTAGAGACTTATTCTCATAAAGAACAAAACTAATATTTTAAATTGTTAAAGATAAATAGTCCAAGAACAACTCTTACTGGATATGAAAAAAAAAGAACTTAATTATAAGATTAGATCTATAGAGATAGATATGAAAAATGTTTACCTATTCTAAGTCCAAGACGTAGATAATATACTAATGATGTTTAACATTTGAGATAGCTTATACTTATCAAGTATTAAAAATATCTATTTTTCTACGTATGAGATAATATCTAAGTTCAAGATTATATGGATATTAAATTTATAAGTAAATCCTAATTAAGGTATATTATACTTAAAACAATATTATTTTGAGATTGGAAAGGTTCCAATATGACACTAATTGCTCATAATACTTTTTTGCTTAGTGAAAATGATTATTTGGATCAAGAAGTTCTCTAATGAACTTGATTTAGTTCCTTATATTATTCAAGACACTAATATACTATAAAATATTAGAGCTGTCTGATATGCAAAAAGAGCTAATGTCTCACAAAGATCTAATTATGTATTTAGGCAGATTCTTTTAATTATTATGATAATTAAAATGAAAGTTGTAAGATTGAGCAAATGCTCATTATAGAAAATCTTGTAAAATTCTCTCACTAAACCACTATCCCAATAGTAACATGATATCATAAGATGATATGATATAAGATACTTAAATAATTAGCTTAGTGCAACTGAGAGATTATTAGTTTATGGCCTACAACTAATCGGTTAGTTGTAGTTTAGTTAATTATTTAAAAACATTCTTTATCTTATACCTATTTAGATGGATATGATAAAGTTCATGAAGATAAATATACATTATAAACGAAATTATTATAAGATCATAATTGTGATATTCATATTACATTTATGTAATATATGTAAATTGTTCCTAGTATTTTATTAAGATTGGACATTAATATAAAGTAAAAGACTAGCATATGTTTTATTTTTCCTCGTGAAGGAAATAGTGGATCTTATTGACTAAAGTATTGAGATACTTAAAAGAATATGTGAGTGCCTGTTAGAAAACTAATTCACTAAACTGACCTTATATAAGAATTCCATTTGGAACATTACTTTTTTGTCTATAAAAATTCTCATTACATAAGTGATCTTTTGATTTGAGATCTCCAAAGTATCTTGTATAAGGATTCCTATATTTTGATACTACTTCTAACCTATTCTAGTCAAAGGTAGCTAAATAAATAGCTATTGGATGTAGCATGAACTATATGGAGAATATTCCATTATTCTCGATTGGTATGATTTGAGATATCCTTGGCCAAGGTAGAATGACACTATAAAATTAGTTTTCAAATGTCATTAATTGAATCAATTACTAATGGTGGAGAACTAATATAATTGGACTCAAATATAGTAGATAAAATTTCCATATTATATATCTAATCAAAATATTGTATGAAGAAATGATTTAATTACACCGAAAAAATCATGCATAGAAAGATTATTCAAAACTACTTTGACATTCCTAAATATTCGGGTAGTTATAATGAGTTGTTAAACCTTAATCTTGATCTATAGGTGTAAACTATTTAATTAGATAATTAAAGAAGTTTAATTTATCTAATCTTGAATATGACTTAGGATTGTAATTTATATCCATTATCAATATATTTAAGAACCTAATGGGTCACACTTGAGAGAAAATATATTTTAATTAAATTGAACTTGATTGTAAAGTTTAAGAAATTTTATGATTAAATATGTGATATATAATAAATAAGGAACAATAATGAGAAACTTTATGATTAAATGTGTGATATATAATAAATAATGATCAATATAAGATATTGAATATTATTTAAGCATAATTTGTTTTTAACTAGAATCAATTATAATTCTAATTAAAGTTTATTAAAATTAGAATTTTATTTCATATGCTAAGGCTCTAAGAGAGTTAGTAATTTTTGCCTACCTCTCTCTACAACAGTTGTAGAGTTCTTTTAACTTACCATATGGATACCATAAAAGCCAGGAACTTGTGCAGCTATAATGGTTAAGATAAGTCAATTTTAGAAACTGTTCGAGGGACCAAGAAAATGATCTAGTTATAGAATAAGATACTAATTATGATTTATGTTTTATGTGTTAATTATGTTACTTATATATTTAAAGTGATATTAACTTGGTCCAACCTGTGCAGGATCAGATTCTATCTTGATTTTTTTACAATAGTATAAGTAACAAAATTACAGTACCAAAAAATGTAATCCATCAATATTTTCAGTGACAGGATATGTTAACTAACCCATGAATATCCATATTCAAGTATATCATTTTGTTCCTAATTTGTTTTGAGTACAGCAACTAAGAGTATATTCTTTCAATTATATTTTTATTATCTCGTAACTAACAACAGAATCTATAATAAACGAGTGCACATAAACTTCTATAAATAACTTGGTAAAGTATATCCATACTCTGACCAATTTCATCTTTCGCATCTAATTCTAGCATAGTGATATTGATTTTCATTTACTGTTAAGAAAATTTACTTAATTGGAATGAAATGAATTTAGATGATCACTCTCTTATTATTTAAAGAAATTTATTTATCAAATGCACACTTATACTTACGTAAAAAATGATAAAAAACATTAGTTATGATTTTCTAATTTAAAGAATAGTCTCTTCAATAAAAATAAAAATTTGATGATATCCCTCTCTACTTTTAGAATTTAATTTTTCAATAATAAATTGAGAATTCCAAAAATGCCTTCTTTTTCTCTGTTGATGTGAAAAATGTCTTATTTTTCTTTCTCTTGATATTATTATATTTTAATTTATAATATTCATATCTTAAAAATCACTTTATTCTTCCTCCACCTAAAAGATTTTAATGCAAATTCATATATATGACTTTCAAAATTTTCTCTTATCTGATAACATAGACTAGAAAATAAACTATTAGCATCTACTATATCTTATATATTTGGAAAACTCGTGTAATCAACATAAACAATATATTATTCAGCATATACCACATATATTTTTTAATAGGAATATGTAATCAACTGAAGATTAGTCTTATTTAGGGTCTTATTTAGGTAGGTATAATTAAGGAGATAAATTTCTTGATTATTGTAAATTTGTATATATTTTTCTTCTAGGCTTAATGGAAAGACATCACCTTTTGGCCATCTTTAAATTTGTTTGTGACATGGTATCAGAGCCTAACTAGGTCATCAATTTTTTTAATGCCACAGTTGGAGAAGGCAAAAGTGATGGAGTGATACAGAGGAGATGATTTCATTGTATGATATTACAACAAGTGATAATCTTGGAAGTTTGGTAACATAGATTCAATGGCTAAAAGCCTAAATTGGGGGCTAATGTTTTTTAGTTTGATCAATTTAAGATTTAAACTCGTAACTTGCTTAACGAAAGTCTAAACTTTCACGAGTCTACTCAATTTAAGCCTTTTTTGGATAGAAATACGGAAGTGTCATAAAGGCGCCGTTATAGACAAGTCAGTTAGTCTTTAAATGTCATGTTAAAAACACATGTGGATTTTCAAAAAAAACAAAAAATACAGAAACCTTAAATTTTTTTCAACTTCTTCCTTAATAAAGATGGCGGGTGGGTCTTGTCCTATCATAAGGGGCTCTTCCTTTTTAAAAACATTTTTTTGGTTATCCTATTATTTGACAAAAAGGGGGGTGGGTCTTGTCCTGTCATAAGGGGCTCTTCCTTTATAAAAACATTTTTTGGGTTATCCTATTATTTGACAAAAAAGGGAAAAATTTATTATTCTCATCTTTTGCTTTTGAAAATCAGGTTATTTTTATATAATCTGATGTAAATAGTTATTTGATAATAATATGGGAGATTGAAACAAGGGTGATTACTATTTTTGTGGGTTATGGTTATTAGTCTTGCAATTATAGACTGAGGAGATGATAAAGCAAAGGGAAAAGCTATTTGGGGAATATGTCTGGGAGAGGTTTGATTTACTAGTGTTGCCTCCCAGTTTTTCTTATAGTGGATTGGAGAATTAGAGGATGGTGTTTTTGATTCCTACCATGATAAAAGGTGATTCTAGTGGAGCATAGGTTGTGGCTCATGAGTTAGCTCATAATTGGACCGAGAATTTGATTACTATGGTTGAATGAAGTATGTCAAAAGTGTCGGGTTCATGTCTACTATTTTTGACTTCTTATTTACTCTGTTCTTGTTGCCTCTGATTTTAGATTGCTTTGCCTAGTATGCAATGAGTGCTCTAGCTTATGTTCATTTGACTTTATTATTTTGTCAATGTTGTATATGAATCGTATGGTGCTTCAATGTAATACTCGTTATTCTTTACATGCCTATGCATGCATGTCTGAGGACAGAGTTCATGTGCATTCAGCTTATTAGCTCTTAACATTGAGGCATTGATGTGCCCATTATTTGGAAATTCTCTATTGCTAAATAGTTTTGATTGTCCTGGACCGTGTCCTTTGTATTTCAGCTGAAGTTTTCATATGGAACCTTCTAAGAAAATGTAGTCGTAATATCTCTTAATAACTTATAGGCAAGATGTATATTTCTTTCTGGGTTCTACTTCCTTTTTTGTTTTTTATCTTTAACTTCAGTTTTATAGTTCCTAAATCATGATTGTCGGGTTTTACAACATATGTTGGGAGGAGACTCGTGGAGGTTATGCAAAGAGAAGACAGGGCTATGCTAAATATTGGAATTGGTTGGAGCGGTTTAAATGAGGAGATCGAGAGGTTTGTGGACAATTTAGAGTTCACCAAGCTCAGAACCAATCAATAAGGTATGGACCCTGATGATGTGTACGCACAAGTTCCATATGAGAGAGGTTTTCAATTTTTGTTTCGGATTGAGCGTCAGGTATGTTAATGAATTATGGTCAAAACTTGGAGATCAATGTATCATAAAGTTCGTACGGTTGCATTTATATATGGAAATGGAATATTTGGATCGAAAGAACTGCAATTGATGAGTTCCTTAAGAAGTACATTTCCACCTTTAAGTTTAAATCTATCGATATAGAGACATTTCTTGATTTTCTAAAAGCAAATGTTCTTAGAATAAAGAAAGACATAGACCTGCAATAAAGTTCTTTTGGAAGACATAATAAGGGAAGTCTCTTCACTAGGGAAATTCAGTCATATGATTATTTTGACAATGGATGAGTGTTTTCTGATTAAAACTTTGCGTAAATTTGAAGAGAAGGTAAAGATCAATCATCTAGGATCTCTGAGAATCACCATCTTCCCCAAGTTATTGGTTATAAACTTGAATAGAAGGTGCAAAGATTCTTAATCCTTTTTTCCATGTATTTTAATATATAACAATCAAAATCTTAACATTAGAAGCTACAAACTAAAAGATCTGTGGAGCCACTGAAATTGGGAAGCAGCAAACTTCAGGTCATCAGCTATTAAAGCAAAAGCTTCAACTTCCAAAAAGGTCTGCATAGTTTGGGTTGAGATGGGAAGGTTTGATGACGAATGAGGGTAGGCCTAGCAAGTTTAGTATGAAAATTTTAAATAATTTTCTTTTTTTAAATCTACATAGCTTTTAAAATCTACCTGGCCTCTCTAAATAGAATTTTTATATATAGAAACGGTGCGTGTATGACACTTCCTAATTTCCATCCAAAAATGCCTTAAATTGAGCAGACTCGTGAAAAGTTAAACTTTAGTTGTGCAAGTTACAAGTTTAAGTCTTAAACTGATCAAACTCAAAAACGTTATGCCCCAATTTGGGCTTTTATCCTAGATTCAATTGAAGGGTGAAAAGTATGTTGAATTGGCTCATCCTTTATGGACTGCATTAAGAGAGAAAGAAATTTGGTTTTATAGATAGAAAAATCAAGCAGTCAGATGAGAAGTCTCCGTATCTTAAAGATTCACAGACTAATAATTCATTATTGGTCTCCTGGATTATGAATATCATTGAACCTTCACTGCGTTTGACTATTTCACACGTGGAGGTGGCACAAGATCTTTGGGAAGACATATAAGAACACTTCTTAACAGTTAATGGACCATGCATACAAGAATTGAAAGCTGAACTTGTAGAGTGCAAACAAAGGGGATTGAGTATAATTGCTTACTATGGAAAGTTGAAGAAGTTATGGGAAGAATTGGTTAATTATGAACAGATGCCAACGCGTAAATGTGCGTTATACAAGTGTAAATTTGAATTTGCATTGAAAGGGAAAAATTCCATCAGTTTCTTATGGGCCTCAATGAAACTCTCTATGGAACAATGAGATCCAATATACTTGCTCAAGATTCATTGCCAAATTTAAATAGAGTTTATTCAATCCTGGTGTAAGAGGAGTATGTAAGAATTATTGCTCATAGGAAGGAGGAACATGATGAAGTGATGAACTTTGTTGTACAAACTGGATCGAGATCTTAAGGTTTAGGTGAAGGAAAAGACAAGGATATAATATGCACCAATTGCAACCATGCAGGGCATGAACCTAACAATTTTTTTAGATAATTGGATATCCTGAGTGATGGGGAGATCGCCCTCAAGGAACAGAACCAGGAACTGGATGAAACAAGGGAGGACAATAATTTATTAATTCTAAAAGTAGAGGATATAGAGGAGGAGTCAAGGTTAATATAGTTTAAACCTTAACATCAGGAGTAGTTAGTAATATTGTGGTCTTAAATGTTGGCAAGAATGATATTACTAGGCTTATTAATAACAAGCATTGGGAAATATAGAGGAAGTTTTTAAGTGCTGCAAAGTTGGAAGTAAATGAGGAATTAACCGATAAGTGTTCTTCCACACAATGGATAATTGACTCTGGTGCTTCTCATTACCTAATAGGATGGCTATAATGTTTGCATAATGTTTGAGATGTAATGGAATTTCCTGTGGGGCTTCTAAATGGGAAGCAAACTGCTACCACAAAAGAGGGAATAGTGGTGCTAAATTGAAGGTGAACAATGTTTTTTATGTGCCAAGTTTGATATTTAGTTTGATTTTCTTATCACAACTACTTAATGAAATCAAATTATATGGTTCAGTCAATTAACAAGTTTTATGTTATACAAGGCTACACTTTGAGGATGTTGATTGTTGCCCATAAGCAATGAGAGGGGCTTTACTTCTTTCGTGCAAGGTGACCATAAAAGCTATGAATACTTGTGGTGAGAGCTCTTTTAATATATGGAACAAACTGCTGGGACATCCATCATCTAAGGTTGTAAAGGTTGTAAAGTTTATTCCTAATGTTGGTTCTAGTAGGAATAATAGTTTGTGGAATAAAGCATATGAAGTTTGCCTTAGTGCAAAACAATCAAGAGAGAGTTTTCTAGTTAGTAATGACAAAACTCTATAAGTATTTCAATTAATTCATTGTGATTTTTGAGGGTCTTATCAAACCCTAGCTTTTTTTGGTGCAAGATATTTCTTAACCATTGTTGGTGATTTTTCACAAGCAACATGAATTTATTCATAATTGATAAGAATGAGGTGTCAATGAATTTCTATAATTTCTTTGCTATGTGGCGCTTCAATTTAACAAACAAGTGAAAGTTGTACATAGTGACAATGGTATAGAGTTTAGATGCATGAGTAATTATTTTCATCGACATGACACTGTACATAAAACATCTTATAAAGGACTCCATAACAAAATGGATGGGTAGAGCACAAACATAAGCATATACTTAATGTAGCTTGGACATTGCACTTTCAAGCCAACCTTCCTATAGAATTTTAAGGGGAATGTATTTTGGATGCTGGATATTTGATTAATCTAATAGCCTCATTCGTCTTGAATGGTAAACTCCATACGAAATTTTG
>JAOQML010144400.1:0-29930 GCA_027568935.1 Erythroxylum urbanii | reverse complement strand
ACAGGTTAAAAGAATTTAAGCAATCATCATCAAACACAAAAGGCACATCTTTAACTAATAGGTTAAAGACATCACTTACAACAGCACCTATTTTGACGTCACCAAATTGGTCACTTCCCTTCGAGATCATGTGTGATGTAAGCGACCATACCATTGGCTGTGTACTCAGACAGTAGAAGGAGAAGAAGTTACATGCAATTTCCTATGCCAACAAGACCTTGATAGGAGCACAACTAAACTACACCACCACTGAGAAGGAGTTGCTTGCAATGGTATTTACATGTGAAAATTTTTGTTCTTACTTTTTGGGCTCATAAGTTATTGTTTTTACAATCACGCGACATTGCGTTATCTCTTTGCAAAGAAGGATGCCAAGGTTAGGCTTATCCGATGGGTGCTTTTGCTCCAAAAAGTCAACATTGAGATTAATGATAAGAAAGAAGCAGAAAATGTTGTGGCAAACCAACTATCAAGACTTGAAGGGGAACAAAATGAAGAAGAAGAGGAAATTAAAGAGCATTTTCCTGACGAGGCTTTAATGATGGTAGAAAATCCTTTTCTTCCTTAGTTTGCAGATATTGCCAATTATCTCTCTGGTGGTATTCTTCCCCCTAATCTCTCGTATCAATAAAGGAAGCGTTTCTTATTTAAGTGTTGTCGCTATATTTGGGATGAACCTGTGTTATATAAAATTTGTGTTGACAGTTTGATTTACAGGTGTGTCCCTGAAGATGAAATGCCTAACGTTTTGACTCAGTGTCGCAATTCAGTTTATGCCTGACACTATAGAATGAACAAAACGGCTACTCGCATTTTAGAGAGTGGATTCTTCTGACCAAACTTGTTCAAGGATGCTCGAGTTTTTGTATTACATTGTGATAGGTTCCAAAGAGTGGGCAATATTTCAAAGAGAGATGAAATGCTACTTTTAAACATCATAGAGGTAGAGATATTTGATGTGTGGGGTTTAGACTTCATAGGACCATTCCCATCTTCCCTAGGTAAATCTTATATATTGGTTGGAATTGATTATGTATCTAGGTAGGTCGAAGCAATGACTGCTCCAACAAATGATGGTATGCAACGGTTCATCAAGAAGATCTTTACTAAATTTGGGGTGCCTAGAGCCATCATAAGTGATAGAGGGAGCCACTTTTGCAACAAACCCTTTGAGACGCTTTTGAGAAGATATAATGTTTATCATAGAGTGGCAACCCATTACTACCCGCAAATGAATGGTCAAGTGGAGGTGGTGAATAGAGAGTTGAAGAAGATTTTGGAGAAGGTAGTGAGCACTTCAAGGAGAGATTGGGCTTTGAAGCTGGATGATACGTTGTGGGCTTATAGGATAACTTTCAAAACTCCCATAGGTACAACATCATATTGACTTGTGTATGGCAAGGCTTGCCATTTACCATTGGAGTTGGAGTATAGAGCCTTTTGAGCAATTAGAAAATTGAACATGGATTGGAAGCTAGTAGGAGAGAAGAGATTATTACAACTTGATGAATTGGAAGAATTACGATATGATGCATATGAAAATGCCAAGTTGTACAAAGAAAGGGCTAAAAAATGGCATGATGGCTACATTAAGAAGAAGGAATTCAAGATTGGGGACTTAATGCTTTTATTCAATTCACGACTTTGGTTTTTTCTCAGAAAGTTCAAGTCAAGATGGTGTGGCAGTCAAGTGTTTCCCCATGGAGCGTTAAAGTTAGAAAATGAAAAGGGTGAAACTTTTAATGTTAATGGGAATAGATGCAAGCTTTACTTTGGAGGGCCATTCTCACAAGAAAGGGAAGTACTCTCTTGCTTTTCACTCACTCTTTTATGACTTCATATGAAATGGTCAAGCTAATGACCTTAACTTAGCATATTTGTCTTTCATTTGTTAGTCTTTGTGATTTTTTGGTTTTATTTTGATTCGATAATATTTAGTTTGGTCTAACTTGTTTAGCCCTTCATTCTCTTGTTATTTAGGTCCCCAATGATACTTTTTGAGGTTAGATGAAGATCTATTGTGCATCATAGCTTGTTGGAGGACCAAAGGATGAGGGGAAAAATGAGCCACTTCCATCGGCACCACCACCATAATCCCATGTTGCCCTTAATCTCTTCTATTATTATTCTTGTGATTTGTATTTTATTTTTCATGGTGTTGTCTGTTGGTTTTGGATGTTCTCTTTTGCACATTGAGGAAAATGTTTTGTTCAAGTGTGGGAAGGTAGTCTTTGCATTTATGTTTGCATTTTTGCATGTCATTTAGGATGCATGTTAGGTTGTTAGTATTAGGTGTATCATTTCCCTTACATTTGAATCTTTGTTATGAATGTGTTGCCATGAGATTCTATCATGCTAGTTGGAATGAGATTAAATGCATGCGTGAACTTAAATTAGGCTACTTGAGTGAAGAGTGAACCATGTGGAGTGATGAAAGTAGTTGGCCACATTAGCTTACTCAAAACTTGACACTTGAACAATGAAGTAATGTATAGAAGCATAATGGATTTTCATTTGAGCCTATATGAGCATTTGAGCCTTTATGACTCCATTCTATAGTCATTTCATTCCCTTGTTTGTGTGATGCTTCCTTAGGTAATTATCTTTAGAACTTGCTTTGAATTAGTTTAAATCTACTAAATGCATGCTAGATAGAAATGATTAAGGCCTTCTTGCTTTAACTTTTGGCTTAAATTACCTACCCTTTTATCAACCCTTGTTAGCCCCATTGAGCCTTTAACCTTTTATTTCTTCAAATCACCCAATTTTAAAACCCACAAACCCCATTAGCTTTCCCAATCATAAGTTAATAAAGTGTTAAGTAATACGCGAGTGTGGAATCACAAGTTAAGAGCACGTGGCATATAGTTGTTGTTTTCTGTTCATTATTTCGTTATTATGTTAAAAAAAAGAGAAAAGGACAAAATCAAAAGAGAAAAAAGAAAAAAAAGAGAAAAGAACAAAATCACATAAAAAAAGAAAAGAAAAAGGAATACATGTAGTAGCTTCAATAAGTGTAGAGAAGTAGTCTTATCTATTTGCATATCTTAAAAGTTTATCTTTGTCATCCTTTTGTACACTTACTAGTTTATAAATGATTGTGATAAACCCCTAAAACTTGTTTAACCCACCTTATCCCTAGCCATATTACAACTCGAAACAAAGTCCTTTTGATTTATCCTATCATGTAATCATTGTGGAGAAGAATTAATGTATTAGTAAGCCTGTAATAGTGTGATTTCCTATAGGAAGTTTGAGCGAAACACTAACCATCAAACACTTAAGAGAAATGAGTGAAATCCATAAGAAAAATCCATTTTGAATTTACACTTGTCTTTGAGTGATGGTTTCATGGGTTGAGATTCACTTCTATGCACCAATGAAAATTAATCATGATGTGTGTAATAGCTTGACACTTGAGTTGACCAAAGTTTGAGGGATTGGATGCTTTAATGTTTGTGAAATGAAGTGATAGAATTTTATTGGTTATATTTGATCTTTTCTTGAGGATAAGCAAAAGTTTAAGTGTAGGGATGTTGATAGGTGTAGATTGTATTGTATTTTTATAGGTAATTTGATATGTGTTTAGTGGTTAATTTAATTATTTAGTGTACATTTAGGTTAAGAATTGGGTTAGTTCATAAAAATTTGTGTTTTAAGTGTTCTTTGGGTGAGAACATGCTTTTGAGCTTCAATTATTTATATATGAGGTGTTGTGATGAGTTTGTTAGTGTTTTAGGGCATTCGGAAGAGTTTCAGAGGAGACACGAACTAAAACACAGGGCCACGAATAGGGGGAACCTATAACGATCGTGACAGAAGCACCAACATAGGCCCACGATCGTGACAGGGAGTAGATAAATCGGCCACGATCATGCACTAAAGGCAACAATCGTGGCCTACAAGCAGACAGATGCAAAGTCACTTTCGGATTCGAGTTTTGAGGGACATTTCAGACCTCAAAAAGACACTAGGGTTATCTTAATTGGAAAAGATTATAAAAGGATAAGGATGGAACCCTAGAAAAAATTCTACATTCAGCCTACATTTGGAAACCTAAAAGAGAAAGAGAGAAAGAAGAGGGAGAGAAAAGAAGAAGAGGAAGAAAAGGAGGGTTCCGATGCCAAAGCTTACAGAAATAGGTGATCTCTTGACGTCGTTGCTTTCATGAATCATTCAACCTAAGTGTCATTTCCTCCCCATTTACCTTTTTATTCATTTAATGTGTAAGATTGAGATTGGTTGCATGGTTATGGATTTTGAGTTATTAATGATGTTCTAACTTTTTCCTTTGGGATTTTGCTTATTTTTAATATTAATCTAGTTAAATTGTGTTTACTTGATTTGGGTGTTGTCATTGATTAATGTATTTGCATATTTCGGTAATAAAACGAGAGGGTTAATTGGATAAAAATGATTAGATTGGATTAATGAGAGTTAAGCGATCTAATTGACCATTTAATCCATCTAGTCGGTAATTTCATAGAAAGAGATCCTGTGCAAGACCTGATTGTTTATTAGAGAGCTTTAGAATTAATTAGAATTGTGGGCATTTTGTGAATTGAGAGATTGCAAGTTCATAATTTGATTAAGGTTTACGATTTAGGGAATGATTATAACTCAAGAGAGAGTAATCAACCCTACGATCGTCTAAAATCGACACCCTATAAACACATAAAAGGCTAGATTAGCATTAATGATAGGTAAAATCCCCTCTTCCATAACTCGATTAATTCTTTTTATAGATTTCCATCATTACATTATTCGATTGTTACTAGTTCGTTTAATTTAGTTTACTTTTTAGTTTATTATTCGAATTTGAGCCTTAAACAAAGCACAACCTAAATTAAATGGTGCCTAAGCACAATCTTTATGGGACGATATATGCTTTTTACTATAAGTAATGACCTGTATACTTACGGTTTTAGCATAAAACAAGTAGTTTGTTTTTGCAATCAATAAAACTGCCCGTATTAATTTGCCAATCCGAGAAAACTCAGCAACTCTCATACTATTATGGGAACTTTCCACTCAATTATCGCCTTCACCTTCTCCAAATCCACCCTAACCTAACCCTTGCTTATAAGTGACCCAACAATCTGATCTCCGGCTGTGCAAATTCACACTTCTCCAGCTTCATGTATAACTTGTGTTGCTTTAGTTGCTCGAGCACTTTCCTCAATTGCCCCATATGTTTTGCCATGTTTGTACTGTACATCTCGATGTCGTTGAGATACACCACCACAAACTCATCAAGGAAGTCATATAACACATCATTTATCAAGTTGCAAAATGTTATAGGGGCATTACTCAATCCAAACGGTATGAATAAAAGTTCTTATAATCCATACTGAGTCACACATGTTGTCTTCTACTTATCACCCTTGGCTATCCGCACTTGTCAATACCCACTTGGGAGATCCAGCTTTGTGAAAACTGCATCCCTCGATAATTTGGCCATCAAATCTTGAACTAAGGGAACAAGATACTTGTTTTTATTGTTATCTTGTTCAAAGCTCGATGGTCCATGCACATCTAAAGTGTCCCGTCCTGCTTCTTTTAGAATAGTATTGGGGCACCATATAAGGCTTTAGACGTGACAACCCTACCTCTAACACTTCACCAAGTTGTTTTCAAAGCTCCCTCAACTCTAGTAGGGACATCTTATATGGGGCACATATAGGTAGGATGGCTTCAAGAACCAACCTAATCTGTGATCTATGTCTCAATGAGGGGGAAGAGTCTTTAGTAACTCTTTCGACATCACATCCTGAAACTCCCTCAATAAACTTGCAACTGCATCAGGGACTTACACCACGTGCTTTTCATTAATCTCCCACATGGTAGCGAGATAGGTCTCCATACCTTTCTTCAATCCTTTCTCGATGCTTATGGCCGATACATATGTTATCGTTGTTATATCATCTGTCGTTCCACCACCAGATCTCCAACAATTAATAAAGAAGGAAATTTTCTTATGTATGATCACCATACCTTCGAAGCTTTGATAACAGTTGTTTCAAAGGTCTTTTTAAGCACCAAACTTATTCGTAAGTCTCGCCTACTCTTTTGCACGACAATATTACTTAGGTTTGTTAAAGCAAGAGTCGGTGTTCCCCACACAATCGTTGACTAACAACCTTGGTCTCAAATGCCTCATAACCTTCGTTGTGTTTAACTCTCAAACTCGTAAGAAAACTACATAAGCAATAAAATATTCAGAGGCAATAATAAAGCAAGAAAAAGATAAAACAATAATGTCAATCTTTATTACTTCCCTCAAAGTATACAAAGGATGCTTTCTCGATCTCTATATGTCTCTCTATATATAAGGAGCAATTCTTAAATGAGCTGTATATAGGCATTAAGGCTTGAGGGCCAAGTTAGAATCATAACAGAACTTTACTACCTATGATCACATCTTATCCTATTATATTACATCATTATCCAATAAGATAACATCCCCATATAAATAGGACTCTATCCGATAAGGTCTATCTACATCCCAACTAACAAGATAAAAGATTACAAATGATCTATCCTTATCCATAAAGATGTCCACTATCTTTAGATGATCCTCCAGTATAGTCTTTATCTTTTAGAACTAATATTTATCCTGATGATCTTATCCGCCACATCATCCAAGATCTCCTCACAATCTCTATTAGTTGATGATGAGTCGTCCAAGCCAAAGTCAGTCATAGCACACTGGTCCGATCCAATGCTTACCCATGACAAGTCCATTAGCTATGGTCCATCCATTTGAGCATACAATAAATCCTTAGTCTATCAAGAACTTCCCCTTAGCTATGTCAGCTCGTATAAGGTCCGAAACTCTAACAAAACTTGCACAATGCTTGATCTAACTCATTAAGTAACCTTGGAGCCTTCTCATGTCACTGCCATGCGTGTTATCCAGCTAACCTTTCACCCAAGATCTATCTCTAGCTAGCTGTAAAGTGCCTTCATGTGCTAAGGGCCTAACAAATTACTCCTTGTACATAAGTAATCAAACTCCATTTTCACTTAATTTTTCCTTGATTACTTCCTCATGTTCCTTAAAAAATTGTCTCAATATACTACAAGCATGTATACATCCATCAAAGTAAGCATTGATCTCCTTACTCTTTTGTGTTGTCAACATTCTCGTCTAAAAATTTCCCTTTAATAAATGCTAGAACCACCTCATGTAGTCTTCAAAAAGAGACTTAATCCATGAATTATTTTTTAAGTTATACTCCATAACTATTTATTCCATAATTTCAAAATTTCTTTATTGTTGTTGGCATTATAAATAATATCCATAAATGTATCTTTTAACTTCTTATATCTCTTATGTGCACCAAATTATTTAGGTAATTTCGTTAGTATTTTCCATAAACATAATTATTGCTTACAGTAAGAAATGTTAGCTCCATAGTGTTACTAATATTCTTGCACTCATTTATAATTATAACATTAGCTGACTTCCCATTCATACACCTTAACCATGCACTAAAAAACTAACAAAAATTATAGGTGGTCCCACTTCCTATGAGTGCACAACTAAGTAATATAGATTGCCTATGATAATTTGCACTGAGAAATGGGGCTAATGGCATTTGATATTTATTGACAAGATAAATAATATCAAGTATCACCACATCACCAAATTCAACATATGCTATCTAAACCCTCATATCGATTCAAAAATATTCATTACCATCGTATTCAATTTTATAGAAAAATCTATTATCATTTTCCTTTATTATAATAAACATCTTATAAACCACTTTGTTGTCTCACTCTTCCAATCTCACACTTCTCAACTTATTTTGTATGATTAAGACAATCCTAATATAAACATATTATGTTCTCATACCTACACAAAGTTTCAACAATATACTGTACATTCAGTCTTATTCTATAACTGTCTTTCATTTCTAACCTACATCTAACTTGACTATCCATAACCAAATGTTACCTAATAAACTTTGCATTACTCAGAATTAGTTCATAGTTGTGCACATCTTTACACTTGATTATGTTATAAATAAATTTTTCTAACCGATAATAAACTCCAGCATTGTACCTAATTATTAAGTTGTTTCTAGGTTTTATTCTGTTCAATTCTTGTAGTTTATATGACCGACCTTTATGACACATAAATAGTTTATTCTTAAAGTCTCCATCATCTTTCTTTCCTCTCTTTATAGCAACTGCAAACTCGTGGCACCTTATATACTTTTACTAAAAACTGAAAATCATTTATGAACTATCAAACTTTATTCCCACTCTAATTATTAACTCTGTCTCAATATCCTCTACCACACTATGTGAGGTTATTACATCTAAATAACTCATCTCCCTTTCTATTTCATTACTCATCTCATTACATTATTGTATAACACCATAATATTATTTAGAAAATATCACTGTGTTGCATAAAATATGCCACTAGATGATACAACAGATGCCAATATATGTTAAATAGTCACAAGTACAGATACCAATATATAATACACCAAATGGAGGCATACTTAAATGAAATTTCAAAGGTCGAATAAAGATCTTGGATATTGTTCCCTGTTCTTCTTTTTAAACTCTTTTCCTCTTTTCACTATGTCAACTATCACTCTAAACAAATATTAGCCAAGTTGAATCATATTAATCACTATATTTTATTCTACATATTATAGATAATTTACAATAAAAGCTTCTAAAACCCTATATCTCATTTCTTGCAGTAGCATTATTAATTATTGAGTGTAATTTATGCAAAACAATCTACTCGTTTTACGAACCACAAGTATACAGGTCGTGACTTGTAGTTAGAAAGCAGATATCAATCCTACAGGGATTGATACGTAGACACTACTTAATTCATATCAAACTTTATTTAAGAAACAAAATTATTTTAAAGAAAATAATCTGGAAAATTAAATTAAAATTGAAAGACTAACAAAAAGCAATAGACAATACCAAAGTGCAGAAATTTGGAATTCAAGAATCTAAAGACTGGAGATCACTTTTTCCTTATTTTGTCTCCCTCCTATTTTATTAATCAAATTATGTCTCACCTAAGATTTCCAATTGTATTAACTACCTTCTCTCAAGGTGTAATTACTTGTCCCAATTCAAATTAGATGAAGCTAATTGAACGATCTCTCAACCTACCCAATCACTCCACCAATTTAACTAGTTATTAAGTTATCCTATAGGTGATCAATTGAATTAGCAGAGATCTCTCTTCTAGCTAATCAATTAATGTGATGATTGTAAGTCTATAAGTTGCCAAATCTCGTTGTACAATCCTACACAAATAACTTACTCATTCTCTCGATTTATTGCAAAATAGAAATAAAACCAACAATCATCAAAGACAACTTTCATTCAATTCAATAAAATAGGAGTTTAACAAAATAGTTCAAAAGCAATCTTTGAAAATAAATCAGCCACTCATGGTCTCCATAACATCATCAACACTCAAATATTCCATTCTTCAAATATTAGAAGAGATAAAATTGATAGAAAATTAAATAAGAAAACTCCTCTTCTTTGCCAAAATCTGGAATTTTTGATGTTGATGTGCTATTTTCCCAATTGTTGTTGATAATCCTTGAATCTTCACCTTCTTCAAGACTCAAAACTTGTATTCTTTACTCAATGAGGCTCTTTCTATAGAGGGATTTCGTCTCTTTCATCCATGGAGGTTTAATATGTTATATAGTCCCAAAAACCTAAAATTTAATTGAACCTCACAGAATGTCTTAGGTTAAACTTCCCACGATCGTGGGAATTGGCATGATTCCCACGATCATAGGATTTTACAACAGAAAGTTCCCTCTTCTCTTCTCCTCTTTAATCTATAGCTTAATCCCTAAGGTTCCTTCCTACATAAAAATAATCAATTATTACCCTAAATTAACATCAAACATAAAAGAATAACAATGAAAGTCAAACTAAATGAAAACATACAAAATGAATCCTAAACTATAACAATAATTAGCTATTATGCAAGAAACACATGCCAATTACTTAAAAAAACATAGAATAATGTAAAACTATCAACATGCCCATACTTAAATCTTTACTTGTCCTCAAGCAAAATAAATACAACCAATCAATTCTATCACTTCATTTTCACAAAGATCAAAGCATACAATCTCTCATATTTAAACTAGCTCAAATATTAAGTTACTACACATATCGTGACTACTTTTTCATTAGTGTACATAAGCAAACTCAACAAATGATACCATCACTCAAAGATAAGTATAGATGCAAAATAAAACTTCCTCATGGTTTTCACTCATTTCTCTTAAGTGTTTGATGGTTAGTGTTTCGCTCAAACTTCCTATAAGAAACTACTAATACACCAATTCTCCTCTACAATGATTGCATGCATAAATAGATCAAAAGGACTTGTTTAAGGTTGCAATTTAGTAAGGGTTAAGGAGGTTGAAGAGGATAAAGAGTTAACATAAGCATTCGTAAAATACAAAGCAGGTAAAAAGGGATAACAAAACATAACTCCTAGATATACAAATGTAATTATGTTAACACTCTACACTTATTTATGCTACTTAATTGTTCTTTCTTTTTCTTTTCTTTTTCTTTTTTAACATTTTTTTCATTTTTTTCTTTCTTTTTCTCAGTACATGGAATAAATTATGAATACAATAGCAACTATATACAAGGTAATTCACAGGCAGAAGTATCCTCAACTCATCTCGGTAAAAATTTTCACAACGATCCCAACTAATGTATTACTTAATACCCTACTAAGCTTATGAATGGGTAGGTTAATGGGGTTTTGAACTTTAAAATTTTTTGGTATTTTCAAGAAATAAAAGGTTAAGGCTCAACGGGGGTAGCTAGGGATAATGGACCAAGGGTTAACACAAAGAGGGCTTTAATCATCTTTATTAAGCATGCATCCAATAGACTCAAACCGATTCAAAGCAAGTTCTGAAGGTAATATCCTAAGGAAGCATCACACAACAAAGAAATAGAATGACTATAGATGGAGTCATATAGGCTCAATCCTCACTTTCGCTCAAATAAAAACTTATTATGCATCTCTACACTACCTCATTGCTTAAATGTCAATTTGTGAATAAGCTTATGTAACCAACTACTTTTCATTACTCAACATAGTTCACTTTCTACTTAAGTAGCCTAATCCAAGTTCAAGCATGCATTCAATCTAATTCCGACGAGCATGACAGAATCTTATGGCAATATCTATCAAAATGATTCAAGTCTAGTTCCATCCCTTAACACAAAATAACATGATATGCCTAAACATGCATCCTATTTAACAAAATGCAAACAATGCAATTGAGAAAGTCAATGTCACCTCCCTATACTTAAAGATCACATTGTCCTCAATGTGATAAGTCATCCACCAAATAAAGAAAATGACATCAAACCGAACAAAAGAAATTGAAACAAACAAATGATATCAATCTAAACCAAAAAATGATAGCAAACTAAACAAAAATGATGGCAAACCAAACAAAAGTAATGAAACCAAACAAAAATGACATGAAACCAAACAAAAGAAATAGACACAAATTTAAAAGTATAGGGTAACAAAAGCTTATGGGGATTGCAGTTGCGACGGTGTTGGTGAAGGAGTTTCAAAATTATTCTTCTGAAAGAATTTGAGCAACTTCTTCTTCAAGTAGCATTGCTCCTTATGGACTTACCGCATTTAGGTGATAAGCTCGTTGCTTTGGGACGTCATTTGCTACTGATTGGAGGCCATCTGGTAGAGGATTTGTTGAAATCAGTCAACTTCTGCTGGTGCACTTGGTTCCTCCTCCACTGCTTCTTCTTCTGGCTTCGGGACTGCTCAGGATGTGGAGGGTTAGGAAGCGGCTGTATCTGTGCCACTCCTATTTTTTATTGCAAATAAGATATGTTAAACATATCGTATTGAGTTGTACCCACATCTCCCACATCAAGCTTATAAAACAAAGCCAAAGTAGTAACAACATGCAACATGCCAAAATATGAGCTCTTTTTATTCACAACACTCACTATTGATCGAAAAATCCTAAAAGGTGTATTTATTTTTATTTTTCGATCTATGCACCACAGAAAGAAAAGTTCTTTGGCTGAGCATTTGATACTGTCAATTTTATTAAACATTGTTAAGCACGTAAATTTATATAAAAGTAAATGTTCGGCACTATGGATTAAAGTGTTCGGTGCATTCCTAGAGTCAAATTTTGGTTCACCCGTTAGAGTTTTCTAATAATCATCTAGATAAAAGTCATTGTGATCATCTAAAACTTTAGTGTTTGGTAAATCGAAAAGTGCACGAATGACGTTATAATCTAATTTATACACATTGCTAGCTAACCTAAACCAGAAAACATCAATTTTAGGGTTATAGCGGACTGTAGTGAAAAACTCTATGGTCATCATAGGGTAAATAGGCACGTAACACCGAATGAACCTATTCCAATCTATGTTTACAATTATTCGCTCAATTTTTTACGTCACTCCTATGGTTTCTAACAGTTCAAATTCAAAATAACAAGGAGTGATCAATTCCCTATCTCTAAGGTCTCGAAAACGCATACCTTCTTCCTCCAAATAAATAGGGAATGGAGCACAATAAGCTGCCGCTAAATCAGGCTTACCTTTACCGAAGATTTGGTGATGCAATTCATCAGTATGTTTCTGAGCTGCCACTTTCTTTGGTGCCATTAGAAGATTAAAACCTACAAAAATAAAAGAGAGAGGTGAATTAGTATTTTATATAGAGAGAGAAAAATTTTACCCAAATCCTTATATTTTTTAATGATTAATGCATGAAAAGAGTAAAGGATTGTAAGATTAATGAAAAGAGATGAAGAAAATACCAAGAATCTAGAGGAAAATGAAGGATTTTAGAGAGTGAGAGGAGAGTTTTCGTAGGTTAGAAAGAGAAGGTATGAAAATTTTGAAGACTGTATGAAAGAAGAAAGGGGAGGGAAACTTAAAATTTCCCTTGGATGGGATTCCCACGATCATGGGATTTCTCTCCAGAAACTTTCTGGAGAGATTTCATTCCCACGATCGTGGGTTTTCTCTTCAGAAACTTTATGGAGAGAATTCCCACAGTTGTGGAAATTACTCTAATTCCCACGATTGTGGGATTGGGTAATGCTTCCACTTCTAAACCTTCTTCCAAGCCTAACATGCATTCTCAATGATCCCATAACCTACAAACACATCAAAATAATATTATCAACAAGAATTTTGAAGGGTAAACAAGTTGAAATTTAAAAAAATATAAATTAACATCAATCAAACTCAATTCAACCACAGTCTTAACTGAATAAATCAATCAAACAAATAAACAAAGACAATCAAAAGAAAATAAATATGCTAAGTTAAAGTCGTTAGCTTAACCATTCCTCATACATTCCTGAAAGAGTGGAAGAAAGAAAAGAGATAACTTCCATTTCTTGTGGATATGTCCCTCCATAATATGGATTACAACGATGCCTATTGACCTTGAATGTTTCTCCCTTGTCATTTTCCAACTCTAAAGCTCCATAGGGAAACACTTGAAGAATTTTGAAGGGCCTACTCCATCTTGACTTGAACTTTTTGAGAAATAGTCGTAGTCTTAAATTAAACAGTAGTACCAAGTCTCCACTTTTGAATTCTTTCTTCTTGATGTGGCCATCATGCCACTTCTTAGCCCTTTCTTTTTATAGCTTGGCATTTTCATAGGCATCATATCTTAACTCATCCAACTTATTGAAGCATAACAATCTCTTTTCCCCTGCCAGCTTCCAATCCATGTTCAATTTCTTGATTGCCTAATAAGCTCTATGCTCCAACTCTAATGGTTAATTGCACGTCTTCCATACACAAGTTGATATGGTGTTATGCCTATAGGAGTTTTGAAAGCTTTTCTATAAGCCCACAGCGCGTTATCCAGATTCAATGCCCAATCTTTCCTTGAAGTGCTCACTGTCTTTTCCAAAATCTTTTTTAGCTCTCTATTCACCGCCTCCACTTAGCCACTAATTTCGAGATGGTATGGGGTAGCCACTCTATGATGAAAATTATATCTTCTCAGAAGGTTCTTAAACGGTTTATTACAAAAATGACTCCCCTCATCACTTATAATCACTCTAGGCACCCCAAATCTAGTAAAAATCTTCTTAATAAAATTCTGAACCACCTTGCCATCATTAGTTAGAGTGGCAATTGCCTCAACCCATCTAGAAACATAATCAACTCCAACTAATATATAGGTGTTACCTTTAAAGGATGGTAATGGTCACATAAAGTCCAGGTCTTACACATCAAATATCTCCACCTCCATTATGTTTGAAAGTGGCATTTCATCTCTCTTTGATATGTTGCCCACTTTCACACTTGAGCACAAAATCTTGAGCATCCTTAAACAGGGTTGGCCAATAGAATCCACACTCTAAGATTCATGTAGCAGTCTTGTTAGCTCCATAATGCCCTACATACAGTGAGCTAATTGGGTTAAGATTTCAGGCATTTCATCTTCAGGGACACACCAGCGAATCAAACTATCAGCACAGATTTTATAAAGTATAGATTCATCCCAAATATAACGAGAGCATTGAAATAGAAAACGCTTCCTTTATTGATATGAAAAATTAGACGGAAGAATACCTGCTGAAAGGTAGTTTGCAATATCTGCAAACCAAGGAAGGAAAGGATTATCTACCATCATTAAGATCTTGTCAAGAAAGCTTTCTTTAATTTTCTTGTCCTCTTCATGATGTCCTCCTTTAAGTCTCGATAAATGGTCCATTATGACATTTTCTACTCCCTTCTTGTCTTTAATCTCAATGTTGAGCTCTTGGAGTAGAAGTACCCACTGAATGAGCAGTGCCTTGGCATCCTTCTTCGCGAAGAGGTAATGTAATGCTGCATGGTTTGTAAAAACAATAACTTATGAGCCTAAAAGATAGGAATGAAATTTTTCACAAGCAAATACCACCGCAAGCAATTCCTTCTCAGTAGTTGTGTAATTCAATTGTGCTCCCGTCAATGTCTTGCTTGCGTAATAGATAGCAGACAACCTCTTCTCCTTCCGCTGGCCAAGTACCACCCAACAACATAGTCACTTGCATCACACATCATCTCAAAAGGAATAGACCAATCTAGTGACATCAAAATTGGTGTTGTTGTGAGTGCCTTCTTCAACCTGTTAAAAGAATCTAAACAGTCATCACAAAAAACCAAAGGCACATCTTTAACTAATAAATGAGTCAGGGGTCTTGTAATAAGGGAAAATTCCTTAATAAACTGTCTATAGAACCCTGCATGACCCAAGAAAGCTCGGATACCCTTTACGTTGGTAAGAGGTGGTAACTTTTCAATCACTTCTATCTTAGCGCAATCCATTTCAATCCCCTTACATGATCTTATGGCCTAATACAATTCCTTCTTCGACCATGAAATGATACTTCTTCCAGTTTAAAACTAGATGAGACTCCTCACATCTCTGAAGCACTCTGTCTAAATTAAGCAAAAATGATCAAAATAATCTACAAAGACAGAGAAATCATCCATAAATATCTCTATAAAGTTTTCATTCATGTCTACAAATATGGCCATCATACACCTTTGAAATGTAGCAGGTGCATTGCATAAGCCAAAAGGCATCCTCTGATAAGCAAACATCCTATACGGACATATGAAAATGGTCTTTTTTTGATCTTCTGGTATATAAATATTTTATTGTACCTTGAATATCCATCAAGAAAGCAATAAAAAGAATGACCGGCCACTCTCTCAATCATTTGATCCACAAAAGGTAAAGGAAAATGATCCTTCTTGGTGGTCAAATTTAGCTTCCGATAATCAATATATACTCGCTAACCTATGGTGGTCCTTGTGGAAATCTTTTCACCTTTCTCATTCTTAATCACCGTTATACCACCCTTCTTTGGCACACATTGTACTGGACTCACCCACTCACTATCCGAAATGAGGTAAATAATTCCTGCATCTAAAAGTTTCACCACTTCCTTCTTTATAACCTCTTGCATATTTGGATTTAACCTTCTCTATTTTTCTCTCACAGTTCCACATCCTCCTTCTAAGTTAATCCTATGCATCACTACATTGGGGCTAATCCCCTTAATATTAGAAATTTGCCACCCCACAGCTCTCGTCCTCTTCGTAATGGTCTCCACCACTTTCTCTTCTTGCTCACAATCTAATTCATTGGAGATAATGATGGGTAAAGTATGGTTCTTCCCTAAAAAGGCATATCTCAAATGGGAAGGTAAGGGTTTAAGCTCTAAAGTGGGAAGTTTAATAATAGAAGGTGGTGTAGGTGCATCAGTTCTTTCCAATTTCTCTAACTCAACTTCCTCACGTAAATCCTCTTCCTTCACACTTTCATCTTTGTGCACTTAATTCACTTCATCGATTCCCTCTTTAATCTCCTTTACACACTCATTGACAACATCAATTTTCATACACATATTACCATCCATTGCTTTCTTCAAAGATTTTGACATATTAACCTCAACCTGTTCATCATCAATTCTCAACACATGTTTCCCTTCATGCACATCAACTAATGCGCTACCAATATTCATAAAGGGCCTACCCAAAATCAATGGACAATTCTTATCAACTTCAAAATCCAACACAATAAAATTAACAGGAATTATAAATTTGTCCACTTTTATAAATACGTCTTCCACAACTCCAAATGGCCTTTTTATGGATTGATCCGTAAGTTGGATCAACATGGATGTTGACTTAACCTCTCCTAGTCCCAGTTTCCTGAAAATAGACAAAGGCATCAAATTAATACTTGCACCTAAATCACATAAACATTTAGAAAATTCAAAATCACCAACAACATATAGAATAGTGAAACCCCTTGGATCTTGTAATTTTGAAGGCATTTGGCTTGAGATGATGGAACTGCAATTTTTCATCAACATTACCATTTGATTGTCTTCCCAAGTGCGTTTATGTGTGAGTATATCTTTCAAAAACTTTGCATACTTGGGCATGCACTCCAAAATTTCCACCAATGACAAATTAATCTATAGCTTCTTTAGTTTCTCTAAAAACTTGGAAAGCTGAGTGTCCACCTGATGTTGTCTTATTCTCTATGGATATGGGAGTTTGGGCTTGCACGGTGGTGGTGGAACATACGGCTTTCCTTCTTCCTCTTCTTCTTCTATCTCCTTACTTTTCTCTTTTTCTTAGCTATTTTTTTTCACACTTGGTTCTTCCATTTGCTTGCCACTTCGAAGTGTAATAGCTTTGAGTTGCTCCCTTGAAATGACCTCAGTATTGCTCGGTTAGCTCCTGCATTTCTAGAAAATAAAACATTAGCAAGTTGACCTACCTGAACCTCCAAGTTATAGATTTATGAGGCGTGGTTCTCTACAATCTGATCAAACTTCACCCCTATCCTCTTTTGACTCTCCTCCTAGCTAGCAAACATTCTTTTTCGATTCTCTTCTTGACCTGCCAGTATGGAACCAAAAATCTCCATAAACTTGTCTATTTTGCTTTCCATTAATCCAAGTCGATCGTGCTAAAATCCTAGAGGTCCTTGCGATCTCGCTTGGCCACCTACATTGTTGTTAGTCCAAGGAAAATTCAAATGGTTTTTCTACCCTAGATTATAGGTATCTGAGTATAGATTGTTACCTCTCGGCGACTGGCCCAGGTAACTTACCTGTTCGGTACCACCAGCTCCTAACAGATAACACTCGGTTGAGCCATGGTTATTTTGTCCACACACCTCATATTGCACTTGCATCGCTTCTCCCTATTTTGTCTCCCTCCTATTTTATTAATCGAATTGTGTCTCACCTAAGGTTTCAAATTGTATTAACTATCCTCTCTCAAGGTGTAATTACTTATCCCTAATCAAATTAAATGAAGCTAATTGAACGATCTCTCAACTTACCCATTCACTCCACCAATTTAACTAGTTATTAAGTTATCCTATGGGTAATCAATTGAATTAGCCGAGATCTCTCTTCTAGTTAATCAATTAACGTGATGATTGTAAGTCTATAGGTTGCCAAATCTCGTTGTACAATCTTACACAAATAACCTTACTTACTTTCTCAATTTATTACAAGATAGAAATAAAATCAATAATCATCAAAGAAAAATTTCATTCAATTCAATAAAATAGGAGTTTAACAAAATAGTTCAAAAGCAATCTCTAAAAACAAATCAACCACTCATAGTCTCCATAACATCATCAACACTCAAATATTCCATTATACAAAGATTAGAATAGATAAAATTGATAGAAAATTGAATAAGAAAACTCCTTCTCTTCTTTGCCAAAATCTAGAATTTTTTATGTTTATGTGCTATTTTCCCAATTGTCATTGATAATCCTTGAATCTTCACCTTCCTCAAGACTTAAAATTTGTATTCTTTACTCAAGGAGGCTCTTTCTAAAGAGGGGTTTTGTCTCTTTCATCCATGGAGGTTTAATATGTTATATAGTCCTAAAAACCTAAAATTTAATTGAACCCTACAGAATGTCTCGGGTTAAACTTCCCACTATCGTGGGATTTTACAACAGAAAGTTCCCTCTTCTCTTCTCCTTTTTAGTCTCTAACTCAATCTTCAAGTTGCTCAATCTTCCTTCCTACATAAAAATAATCAATTCTTAACCTAAATTAATATCAGACATAAAAGAACAACGATGAAAATCAAACTAAATGAAAAAATACAAAATGAACCTAAAATATAACAGTAATCAGCTATTATGCAAGAAACACATGCCAATTACTTAGAAAAATATAGACTAATGCACAACTATCAATTACCACTTTAAATTCTCACACATCTTTATGCAACTATTAAAACTTTTTATGCCAAAATCCTTACAACTAATGCACACATCTCACTACAACAGAAGGCAAATATAGGGATGAACTTTTTCATCACTGAAAGCCCAATAATCGTCACTAATACTAATTAGTGACATATTATTTTCGTTGCATAAATCATCTTGGCTTCTACGTAGGTAAAAACTATAGGCAACGTTTTCGACAATTGTCACTAACTATTTTTTGTTATGATCTGTGCGCGTATGTCTTTTTGACGATATACCAAATTGTTGCTAATAATTTTTTTAGTACGCTTAGTTTTCGTGGTGAAAAGGTATTAGCTATGGTATTGGGAGCATAGCTAAAAAAATTTTGCAACATTTCATGTGACATAGCTAATCATTTTTAGCGACGCAAGGTAAGCATAGTCAAAAGTTATTGGCAATGATTTAGTAGACTTAGCAAAATTTCTTGAGCTACATTTTTGGAAACATAGCTAAAATTTATTTACTACAATTTATAAAACGTAGCCAAATCTTTTCAGTTAAGTTTTGAAATTTTTGATCATATACATTATTATTAAATATTTTATCATGTTAATTATAATTACTGGTGACATTTTTAATCCATGTTATCGTATGTAATATTTAGATTTTTTATTTTATAATTTATTATACAAAAATATAATAAAAATAATTATAAATTAGAAACATTGTATATAAAAAATTAAATATCATTAAATGTTAACTACAAACATTATCAAAAATAAATATGTCCACACAAAAAATACAAATATTAGTTTAATGATTAAGAATCGATTTCATTGTCACTACTTTCAAAATTTGGGCCGAGTAATTTTTTAACCATCTTTTCAAACTTGGCCAACTTTTTTTCATTACGTTGTACAATTTGTTCATTATGTTCTAATTTAGCCTTCAACGATTGGTTCTCCTATTGAAGATGCTTAACATATGCTAGTGTTGATGAGGATGAAGCATTTGGCTTAGGCCCAAACCCAAGACCTTTGATGTGTCCTGTATCTTATTCTAAAATTTAAAAAACAAAATCAATATTCAATACAAATATTATTAGTTAGTACTACATAAATAAATAAACTTGACATTTTAACAAATTTTTATACTTATATAATTATTTGCGCTTCTTGAAACATCCAACCTTCAAATTCCTTATAGTGTGTCATTTTGTAGAGTGTGATCCTATCACACTCTTCTCCATGTACACACTCTTCTCCATGTAGTTCCTTCTGACTCTGTTATATGAAAAAAAATTCAAAATAATATTGTATGTACTAATATAATTATAACTTGTAAACAAAGAACTTACATATTCATTGCGCAAGACAAAAAATAATTTAGAGCCTTGGTTGTGAGGAGTTTTCACTTTTCCTCTATTAACTTTGGCCTTCCACACTTTTCCTAAATAAAGGAAAAAAGGGTCATTAAATCGTCTAATAAGATTAATGGAAGCAAATTTAAAGTAAAAGAAAACGAACCGAGACAGTGGTAGAGCCCAATAATCACACAAATTGTTCCAATTTTTTGGAGACATCTGTTCTGGAACATGTCTCCTTGCCTCCTCATCTAAAGGAAAATATTTGTTATATTTATGTAGTCAATAATGACAATCCTTGGTCCTTTGTTTCAAAAGTGAAATAACATAGTTTGAAACATCAAGGTTGTCAATATTGACGATATTCAGCTTCATCTGTGAACAATAATTAGAAGTGTAATTAATATTTAAATAAGTAAAACAATATTGCATATAATTAAATAAATTGAAATTTTACCGAAACTTTGTCCAAAGCATTTTGTAGCAAGTTGTCTTACTTTAACTGCTTGGCATGCTTAAGGTAAGGCAATTCAGTTCTGGCAATTATGCCCAACTTACTAGACAATTTTGTTGATTAAATCTTATCTATAGGATGACCTTACGACATCAATATGTACAGATAACTTATTGTTCATTGCAACATTCATGCGTTACAACTCACAACCTTTAGTTATATCTCTACCTCTTTTTCTAGTGGCAGTATTAGAACCTAACAATAAATGAATAATGATAAGAAAATATGCATTAAATATGTAAATATATATTTGAGCATAAGTATAGTTATAGGTGTTAAAGATTAACACACTTGCAGATCCCTCAGTATTAGTTGAGACAAATGGAGGTTGTTGTTGAGTTGGTTCATTGATAGATGAGGTCAATTGTTGTTGTTGGCTAGGATCTTATTAATGTGGTTGTTGTAGGGAAGGATCTGATTGATGTGGTTGTTGTTGACTAGGGAGAACTTCAATACTTGTCACCTTCTTTCCTTTGTTTCTACCAGGTGTCGTTATATTAGATATCTATAACTCAAATATCAACATTAAGCATAAACATAAGTCAAACATCAACAATATGCATAAACATAACTCAAACGTTAGCAATCTGCATAAACATAAGTTGAACAGCAACATTATGTATAAACATAACTCAAACATCAACATTTCATATTAACGTAACTCAAATATTAATAATACACATAAACACAACTCAAACATCAATAATCCGCACAAACATAACTAAAACAGCAACATTATGCATTAAAATAACTCAAACATCAATAATACACATAATTATAACTCAAACATTAACAATCTGTATAAACATAAGTGAAACATCAACATTCCGCATAAACATAACTTAAACATCAACATTCTATATAAACAAAACTCAAACATCAACATTCCGCATTAGTATAACTCAAATGTCAACAATACGCATAAGCGTAACTCAAACATCAATAATCCACATAAACATAACTCAAACAACAACATTTCGCATAAACATAACTCAAACATCAACAATAACCATAACCATTGATAAAGCAAACACAAGCAAGAGAGGGTGAATTGTGTGTAAAGAAAAATTTGCAAGGTATTTTAAATCTTTAAAATCCTTCTTAAAAAAATTGGTTGATAAATGGAAAGGTCCTATTAAACTTTGAAAGGAACCTGTTAACGTTTAAAAAGAAAGGATCATGTTAGTTTTGTAAAATACGAAAAAAGTCTATTAATCGAAAGGATCCTATTCATGTTAAAAAGGAAAGGTATCTGTCAATCGATAGGAGCCTGCAAGAGATCAAATAAAAATAAGCTTGTTGACGCTTAAAGTGAAAAGCACCTCTGGCTTTAGCGAAACAAAAAAAGCCCATTGAAAAACTAAAAGAGCCTCTTGAAAACACAAACTTATAACACAGAAACTTAAAAGTTAGGAAGAGAGAAAGAATGTCATAGTAGATTTATGCTGGTTCGGCTAATAACCAAGCCTACATCAAGTCCCCAAGTATCTAAGTTGAGTATTTCACTATAAGAATCTGAGTATTAAATTTAACAAGTCTCTTCAAGCTTACAAGTACATAATTTTCAAGGTTATCTAACCTTCCACACTCGAAGTGTATAACAAGCTTCTAAAAGCTTACAAAAAAATAAAATGTAAAATCAAAGTTAAGTTCTCAAATAACAATTTCTCTCTTGTAGAGTGATTTCACTTTCTAAGGTACAATAAGAATGATATGACTCTTAAGAATATAAATGTTGCTTAAATGTTTCGAAAGTCTGTGTATGTTCGTTACTTCGCAAGTAATGTTGCTATTCTTTAAATGGTCAATTTCTTCAACTAGTTGTTACTTCCTCTTAATTCTGATTTGACTTTGGATTTTTAATATCATCTCTACCAGAACAAAAATTTTCAGAGCTAATTGTTTTAAAAGGTAAGATCCTCCTAGATGTTAATAAAGAAAGTTTATTAAGAAGGCTCTTGCAAGAAAGAAAGTAATTTTCTTATGAATTTATTTTCTTTTTAAAAAATACCATTTAGATACAAGAAAATAAATCCAATTTAAATTTTTAAATATTATATAGTTATGATTAAAATCATTAAATATAAATCTTGAGCTAACAATCTCCCCCTTTTTGATGATGACAAGCAATAATAGATATATTTTTCAAAATTCAAAGAGATAATAGATGATTTCGAAAGATACTTGTGACTTTTATATGTTCAGATATAATTAGAAGGAGCTTGTCTCTTAAGAAAGGAACCTATTGTTTATGTATCACAGATTTTCATAAGTTTAATAGCAGAATCAATCACATATATAATCAAGGCAACATTGAAAAATATTCATTGAGAAATATATCATCATATATGCAAAAAAATATCCACATAAACTCTCTCCCTTTGTCATTATCAAAAATAATTATAAGGAGGAAGGACCTATCACAAGTTTTAAATAAGTCAGGCAGAAAAGAATAGCAATAGAGTTACTAAAGGGATTCAAAGATTTTTCTCAACAAAATTTGCATGTTAAGAAGTTGATTTTGCATGCTATCTATTTGTTCTCGCATCTGTTTTTGATTGGCTTAAATGTTCTGTAGTTGTTGATGGAGTTTTGCACTATTTTCATCCTGAGGAGGATTATGAGTTTGTTGGTTTGGAATAGGATTTAAGTTTTCTGCTACTCTTTTAGATATTTTGTCTACCAAGACATTGTTTTGCAATTTGTATCCAAATTAATATGGAATGGAAGGATGAAACTTAGTCGATGCATACCAATTCAGATTTGCAAAAGGAACTCCATAATGGTTGAAAATCTTGGTGAGCAACATCCCATAAGGTAGACAACTGGTTGTATTCTTATGATTCCCCTTATCCACCATGAACCTCAAGATCATAGATAGAAGATTCATTTTATTCCCTTTTAGCAAATTATACACCACATAAGTGTCCAGCAGGCTGAACCTTTCAACCGAGCTACTTTTGGGAAAATTTGAAGTAGCTAAAAGCGATGCAAGACGTTGTGGTATTAAATCTAATTGCTTACTCCAGGGTCTTTTGTCTTAGGTGTTCTCAACATAAAGGTAGATGGATTTGACAACTTTGACTAACTTCAGATCATCAACATCCCACTTATGACAGGGAAAATTAGATTTCCCTATAAGAGCTACTTCCAGTATATCTCCTAAAATTTCTTCATAAATTAAAATTTCACATTCATGCACCCATGAGACAATGGTTAGCTTTTCATTAATTTCTTCCTTTTTCATATGTATGTAAAACATCCTAACTAGCTCATCGGATACTGTCTCATCTAATTTTAAAAAATTTTCCCAACTAATAGTAAGAAAGTAAGGAAAGATGGGTATACCTATGTCATTAAACATCATAGGAGGCAAGATCTGCCCAACAACCACCTTTCTTTTCATGTACTGTGTTTATAGCGGACTTCAGCTTCCATTAATTCAAACATTTTTGGTGGTATTGATGTATTTCCTTGCTTGTGTGCAACTATCTTTATTTTCTTTACCCTTTTTTCTTTGGGAAATATCTTTTCTTGAGATAACTCTTTTTTATCAGTAGTGTCCTTAATAGTATCTTTAGTTACAGGCGCTTTGCCTTTCTTTATTTCTTCCCTTTTTCTTTTTCTATCTTCTTCTTCCTTTTTCTTTTTAGCATCCGTAGTTTCTTTTTGTTTAGAAATTTTCTCAAATTATTTTGCGAGACTTCCTCCAGTCCGTGGTCATCTAATCAACTGAGTAGATTCTTTATCTGAATCATTTTCATTTGTAATCCAATGTACTTCAAGCACTTTCTTCCTTTGAGGTTTAGAGGAGAAAGGTTTAGTAATATGAGCTTCATTATAGTTAATAAAAGAAGTTGGGGTGAAGAAGTTGGGGGGTTTCTTTTGTCGTTTTAATTTTGTTCTTGCTATTATAGTTGAGCTTGGTGAAGTTTGAGAGAGAAAACAAGAGGCAATGAGAGTTGGGGTGTAGAGACACTAAGCAGCACAGATGAGAATGACAGAGATAAGAAGATGGGAGAAGTTTACATAGAGTATACTAAATGATTCCTAAGCATTGATCTCGTGAGAGGATAAGTAGACGTATAGGCCAGAAGACGAAGAGTAATCGGTTACATATCTTTTAACAGACGCATATATAGAGTTGTCAGACTACATATGCATTTTTTAAAAGACTTAAACGACGCCATGAATGACTCCTTTATTTTTAGGACACATGTCACTTACAATGTCAACCCGAGAAAAGCCTTCTAAAAAGAAGAGGAGCTTTTTAATATTGAAGAAACCTACTAACCTAAGAGGAGGCTTCTAAACTAAGAGGGGCTTTCTAAACTTTAAGGTAATAAACTAAGAGGGAGTTTCTAAGGAATTATAATAGAAGGAGCCTACTAAATAAAATGAAAAGGCAAGTAGCAGAGAGTATTCATGCAGAAAAATATTAGAGAGTTTGAACATACCAAGCACTTTTCCTAATATGCAAAATCTATCTTCAAAGAATGGCTTCGTGAAAATGTCAGCTACTTGATTCTTAGTATTAACATGCAAAAGATTAATAGTTCCTTCTAAAATATGATCTCTAGGAAAATGATGTTTGATTTCTATATGCTTAGTTATAGAATGATGCACATGATTTTTAAAAAGATTTATAGCACTAGTATTATCACATAATATAGGAATATGAGAAAAGTTTAGAGAAAAATAATGTAGTTAATGCTTCATCTATAAGATTTGAGCACAACAGTTAGAAGCTGCTACGTATTATGCTTCAATCGTCAAAATCACTATGTAATTTTGCTTCGTGCAGGACCAAGATATTAGACATCTTCCAAGAAATTAACAGTGACCACTTGTGCTTTTTTGGTTGACTTTATTACTTGTATAATCTACATCACAATTAGCCCATTACGTCAAATGAATCAGTTTTTGGATACTATAGTCCAAAATCCATAGTTTCGTGGAGATATCGAAAGATTCTTTTGACTACTTGAAGGTAGCTTTCTTTTGGATTTGATTTAAAGCGTGTGTAAAGACAACACTAAGCATAATGTCTGGTCTTGAACCTGTAAGATATAGTAGTGACCAATAATTCCTATATACTTTGTTTCATATGTAGCCTTGCCTTTTTCATCCTTATCAAGTTTAGTTCTAGTATACATAGGAATACCCATTGGTTTGGCATTCTCAAAATGGTACTTCTTGATGAGTTCCTTTGTGTATTTGTCTTGGTTAATAAAGATCCCTTTTTTTTGTTTGTCTGATTTGTAATCCGAGAAAGAAGGATAATTCTCCCATTATGCTCATTTCAAACTCCCCATGTATTAATGCTGAAAATTCTTTACAGAAGGATGGATTAGTAGTGCCAAATATTATGTCATCAAAAGGTTTTTACACTGTGAGTAAATCATTCTCCTTTCTCTTAATAAATAAGGTTTATCGACCTTTCCTCTTTTAAAGTTATTTTCAAGTAGAAAGTTACTTAACCTCTCATACCATGCTCTAGGAGCCTGCTTTAAACCATACAAAGATTTGTTTAACTTCATCACATAATCTGGATGGTTTTCACCTTCAAAACCTGGAGGTTGCTTAACAAATACCTTTTCGTTAATGTAACCATTTAAGAATGCACTTTTAACATCCATTTGGAACAACTTGAAGTTTCTATAGCATAAAAAGGTAAGTAAAATTCTAATCGATTCTAATCTCACAACAGGCACATAAGTTTCATTAAAATCAATACCTTTATGTTGATTGTAACCTTAAGCTACAAATCCAGCTTTGTTTCACCTTATCATTTTCGCCAAGTTTGTTTCGAAATACCCACTAAATCCTAATTATTGACTTTTCTTAAGGACGAGGTACTAGATTCTAGACTTTGTTTTTATCAAATTGACTCAGTTCGTCTTTCATGACTAAAACCCATTTTTTGTCAGTAAAGGCCTTTTTAATGGCCTTTGGTTCTATTTGTAGGATGTGAGCAACAAAGTTGTTTTTAAATGATAATCTTGTTCTTAGACTTTAAGAGGGATCTCCCATAATATATTGATGTGTATTCAGACCACCATATTCTCTCGATGTTTTTTGTTGCATAGGTTCCTGTTAAGATGAAGGAGCCTGCTCTGTTTTGGCTTTAGAGGGGCCTTCTTGATTTTGTAATTCTGAACGTATTATAGGTGTAGTTTGATTCTCCAATGTATTTTTAGGTACCAATCGATGCTCTTTATGATCTGACTCAGTTGCTATTGTCGAAGGTAGTGCTTCATCAAATACCACATGTATCAATTCTTCTATCATCTTTGTTCTTTTATTATATACTCTGAATCCTTTACTAGCGGTACTGTAGCCCAGAAAAATAGCTTCGTCTAGTCTCATATTGAACTTTTCAAGGTTGTCTTTTCCATTGTTAGAATGAAACACTTGCAGCCAAATGCTCGAAAGTAAGCAACATTTGGTTTTCTCCCTTTCCACAGCTCATAAAGGGTTTTTTTCAGAATAGGTCTTATGAGACACCTGTTGAGTATATAACAAGCGGTTGACACCGGTTCTGCCCAGTAACCATGAGGTAGGCCACTTTCGCATAGCATTATTCTATTCATATCTGCGAGAGTCTTGCTCTTTCTCTCAACAACTCCATTTTATTGAGGTGTCCTTGGGCATGAGAAGTTGTGAGTTATACCATTTTCGTTGCAGAAGTCTTCAAATTTTCTGTTATCAAATTCTCTTCCATTTTTGCTTCGAATCGATGTAATGCAATACCCTTTTTCATTCTGAACTTTCTTGCAAAACTTCTCAAAGACTTCAAAAGTATCATCTTTATTTGATAGAAAATAAACCCATATAAATTTGGAAAATCATCTACTATAACAAAACCGTAATGTTTGCTACCAAAACTTTGAATCTTAGTAAGACCAAATAAATCCATGTACACAAGTTCAAGTGACTGGTTAGTAGTCACAATATTTTTAGGAGGGAAGCTGCTTTTATTTTGTTTTCCTTTTAAACAAGCTTCACAAACCTAATTGCTCTCAAATTTCAAATTCGGTAGTCTTCTTACTAACTCATTTTTGGATAATTTTGATAAAATGCTCATGCTAGTATTTCCAAATATTCTGTGCCAGATAAGTGTTTCCTTTTCTATTAAGACAAAACACTTGTCACTTTGAGAAGATACATCTTCCAATTGAGCACAGTATATATTTTGATTTCTAGGATCAACGAATACAATATTGCTATTAAGATTGTCAATTATTTCACAATGTGATGCATAAAAAGTAACTCTATAACCTCTATCACATAATTGAGTTACGTAAGTAAGTTATGTTTTAATCCATTAATGAAAAGAACATTGTCAATAGAAGTAGAGTTAGAAGCACCGATTTTACCAATTCTGGTAACCTTTTCCTTGTTTTTATCAGCAAAGACAACATTACCTCCTTCTTTCCTTTCAACATAGTTGAAATGCAATATTTCACCTATCATGTGTCTCAAATAGTCGTTGTCAACTATCCATTGATTTTCCTTTGCCTTCGTAAAGTGTATTATCTCATTTTAGGTACCCAGATCTTTCTAGCTCCTTTCACGTTAGTAGTTTGACCTTTCGGTCTCCAAACATACATTTGAATTGGTTTTTACATTTTCTGAAAGTAACAAAAGTGACTAATATGACCATGTCTACCAAAATAATAACATAAAAGAGATGAATGATAGTTGTTACGATTTTTGTCACTTACTAGGTTCCTGTTGTTTTGTCTATAACTACTGTTGGATTTAATAAAGAAGTTTTTATATGGCCTGATATTGTTATTTTCATTATATCATATTCCGACCTTATCAAAAACACATTTACCAATCCCAAGTAATGCATTAAGATTGTTTCTTCCATTAAAAAAATTAGCAAGATCTTTGTCAAGAGAAATAATTTTCTTAGCACATTTTTCTTTTTTGACTTTTAAAGCAATAACTTTCTCTTCTAATTGTTTTATCTTAGCATAGTCATTTTCAAGTAATGAGTTTTCTAACTGGTTTTTTTTGTTCCAAGCATTCTTTTTTAAAAGCTGTTTGTTTATTATCATTGTCAAGAGAAGTGACTTTAGATAATAAATCTTTGTTTTCTGATTCTAATAATTTAATCTTATTCGTTAAGGATTCATCATTATTTTTTGACTTCTCAATCTTTTTGAAATACTTCACTGTTAATTTTTTGTACTGATCATATAAGTCATGATATGCATCTCTCAATTCATCAATTTCAATATCAAAGTCAGAATAATATACCTCATCATCTCCTGATTTGACTATAAAGTAAATGTTGTTGACTTCCTCAGACTCTTCTTCTTCAAAGTTATCAAAATCCTCATATGACCAAGTTGCAATCATAGCATGCTTTTTGGGTTTTCTATTTTCTATCTTATCCTTTTGAAGAAGAGGACATTCTGGTCTTGTATGTCTAGACTTTATGCAATGATAGCATATGATTTGATTATTTTATGTATTGCAATTGCTATTGCTGCCTTTTAATAGGAACCTGTTGTTTCCAGTTTTCTTGTTTCCTTCTCTTTTCTTCATGAGCTTCTTTTTTAGAAGCGGGCATATTTTCTAACCATAAACTTGAATTCGTCATCTCCATTTATTAGCAACTCAGTATCACTTTCATCATCATTTGATGGATTTGATTCGTTAACTGCCTTTAGTGCCATTCCTCTTCTGTATGAGGATCCTTCATCTCACCTAATCTCGGCTTCATAAATCATTAAGTTTCCTCTTAACCAGTTAAGTGAGATTGTATCGAGATCTTTATCAATTTCCATAGCTGTTATTTTAGGTCTCCATTCCTTTGGTAATGATCTTAGAATTTTTGTTATTAGCTTGTCATTTGGATATATCTTGCTCAAGTTTTTCAAGGAAGTGATGACGTTGTTGAATCTTCCGAAGAATTTGCCTATTGTTTCTCCCTATTTCATGTAAATAGTCTCGTATTGTAACACCCCATTACCCTAGGATACGCATCGGGACGCCCGTAGGTCATTCCGACACATAACCTAAGATAACTGAGCGTTACGTGTAATTACTATCGAACTCCACATGGCATCACATACATTAAAAGCATAAGAACCAGTAAATGAAATTTACAAATTTTTTTAAACCAAAATCCTCTTTGCATTACTCCAAAACATCTGTATATACATCAGTGTACAGTCTGTACATATCAAACCTAATACAGGTACTATGCCAAAATAACACAAACTCCTAACTAGGTCATCCTC
>JAOQML010144341.1:0-15135 GCA_027568935.1 Erythroxylum urbanii | reverse complement strand
ACTAAAGTAGAATTATCTTACTAAAATTTGACATGTTATATAATTTAGTGAAGATAACCCTATTAATTTTGATAAATAAAATTAAACTTATCTAAAATAATAACCATTTCATAAAATAAATTAATTATATATAATTAATGAATTGTTTTGATATTTGAACCCTTCATTTTATCACCACTTAGAGAGATTTCAAAATTCTAGTAGTTGATTTCGAAGAACCCAAAAGACATTTCTTTCTTTAAATTATTAAAAAAAACTAAAATTAAGAGATAGACAAAAACAACTGAACTAATTAGTGGTTAGACACTTAACTTTACATTTTTAGAGATTAATTGCCAATTTAGCAAAGAGAGCTCAATTAATCTAAGGCTTAGAGAAACTAAATTTAAAAATCCTTTTATTAAAAATAAATGCAATTCTGTTTGAAAGTTTTGGTTATGCTAAGGTAAATTTTTTCAATACCTGAACTCTCCTTCTTTTTCCACCTAAAGCTTAGAGAATGTTAGAAACTAAAAGTTGGAGTTCGAGAAAGTGAAAGGAAAGTTTAGTTTCCATTCCTCAAGTTGTCAAAAAAATAAAAATTAAGAAATTGACCAAAATTTGAACTAATTATTGGTTAGAAACTGAAATTTTTGTAGCATAGATACAATCAATATGAGTATACCTATATAGGAAATAGATGAAAGGTAAAGTAAGAGTACTTCTAACCTAGGCTTTTAAGTGTAATAAGAATAAAGAAAATGATAAGTCCTAAATAAGGTATGGCCCTAACATACACCTTAGAAGTATTACAGTATTTCTATGGTGTATTAAGTAGTGAACATAAAAAATTAAGTGTATCTAAGCATAGTAAGCGACATAATAGTAATTAATTTAAAAGCCATGAGTAAATTGATAATTTCTTCATTTAGGATTTGAAATAAATATGTGAGTTATGTACTAGAATGCAATCAATTGATGACTTTATATGCCAATGTGTGAATTAATGGAAGAAGAAGGACTAAATGTTCAATTTTGCCGAAAATCAACATATGGACCAATTGGTTGAAACATTTGTACAAGACTAGAAAATTCTTGAAATAGGGAGTAGAAGAGTGGGGAGAGGGACGTGTACGGAGTGTTTTAACTTTAGAATTTTCTCTTTTCATCTCCTCTCCATTCCATCTCCTTAATCACATTATTTTGCATAAGGAACTAAGCTAATCCTAAGTGAAAATCATTTTACAGTTTCTCTTCTCATCTTCATCTTTCTTGCTTTGCTCATGAAGAGTTGGAATTATAAGGTTAGATATGTTAGGTATCTTGCATCACATGCATCAAAAATAGAAAACAACAACGGAAATATAAAACAAAACCTAAAAAGCTAAGAACTTTCAAGTGTTATTAGATATAGCTTTAACAAAACATTAACTTAAGATGTGTACCTTACAATGTCCTTCGTTCTTCATTGTCTCACCTCTTCGGGTTATTATAAACCACAACGATCAAAGGAGGACGTCTCTAATGATATCCACGTAAAGAGTGAAGCCTCTTAAGATTAATGGCTAGAACATACAGAAAGTGCTAGCTTTGTGATGTCTTGAGGGAGTATTTGTAAAGAGTGAGAGAAGACGGTGAACACTTCACCAAAAATTCTCTTATACAAAAATTGATGTTTCTTACACCCTTTGGCCTTCCTCTAACCCCCAACATCAATGGAGAGTTAGTGGGAATTAAGTAGCTTTTAATCCCACTTAATTTAGCATGAAACTTCCACCCCTTCTTTAAAGGGTAATTTTGTCATCTTGCTTATTAAAAGGTAACTTTGTCATCTTTCCTAATAAGCAAGATTCACATTTGTCATATGGTTCATAATTAAATGACCATAAAGTACCACACTTGTGTAGCTTAGTCATGTATCTCTTATATCTTGGATCCTCATCCAAAATCATTTTACTCATTTTTTGCATCTTCAATGTATGTGACCCATTAGGTTCCTGGTTATGTTGACCTCTTGAATTAACACTTAATTCAAGCAAGCCATGAATGGTATCTAGCAATACATCATAACCCCCAGTTGACTGAAAGGTCAGTGGTTTGACTATAAACCCTTCCATTAATTCATCCTTTCACCATCTATACCTCATTTGGTTCAAAGTATGGTTAAAGTGTCAACTCCCACTAGACTGACTATGTCACATTTAGCCCAAGTGATGTTATTTCTTGTTACCGAGGCTCATTACTTAACTGGATATGTCATTGAAGACTATCTCCATGACTTTTCCACTATGGCCAGAGATTCCTGAGTAATAACCCCAATCAGAGGCAGTGGGTATCATCTCCTTCTATTAGGAGCAGAGAATTCTTTATTAGCTAAACAATTACCTTTGAATACCTCAAGCTGTACCCAATCACCACCCTATAAGCGACCTCTAAGAGACAACGAGGAATAGAGTCAAAGTATAGGATTAATATTTGCACCATTGCTATGATGAGACTATCATTGACACTAAAATAGATAATCGATATGATTGTCTCATAGTAAGTCATCCAATGTAATTACTACTCTTAGCAAACATCCATATTCTTAGTCAATATAGGTACATAAAAACAATAATCCAATTCTATTACAAGCCTACTAGGGAGTGTCAATACATAAGTTGCTATGGCTAATGCAGTAACTCTTGCTTCATTGCCCATGCGCAAGTTCGACTCTCCTTTATTGAGTTGTCTACTATTCCTGAGGCCTTGCATATTGGTACATATGTGTGAGCCACAACAGGTATCCAATACCCATATTTTATTATTAGAAACATTATTAATATCAATAAGAAACATACCTGAAGTAGATGGGGCATTTGATGTCTTCTTTTGCTTTAGTGAATCCATATAGGCCTTACAGTTCCTCTTCCAATGGCCATCCTTACCATAGTGGATGTATGTTCCCTTAGGGGCAGCCTTTTTAGCTTTCTTCTTGGCCACACCTCCCTTAGGCCTTGTGGACTTCTTCTTCTTTTGGTTCTTCCTCCTTGAACCAGAAAAGTTCACAATATCACAACCTTATTGTCCTTACGGACAGATGACTTAACTGTTTTGCGCAAGTTGATCAGCTCAAGAATCGTTGTGGATATTTGGTTCGTTTGATAGTTAAGCACAAATTATGAATAACTATCAGTGAAACCAGCGAGAATTAAGTCTACACTTAATTCATGATCCATCAGAAAACTTAAGGAGGCTAACCTCTCAATTTACCCATTCATCTTCAATGTATTGCGTTGGAGATGTCCCTTTAGCCATCTTGGAGTGGAATGGCGACCTCTAGGTCTCCAAACTTTCAAACCTAGCTTGCTAATCATATAGCTCCCTTAGATGATAGACTATAGTATGAGCATCTATAGCCTCATACTGTTTTTGCAATTCTGGTGACATAGTGGCCAACATTATGCAGCTAACCATCTCACTATCAATGAGATGCTTTCTATATACCCTCTGATCACTACTAGAAGAATTAGAAGTAGGGGGATCAGAAAGTGGTTTTTCCAAGACATAGCCTAGTTTCTTCGACTTGAGAACTATTTTTAGACTCCTAAGCTAGTTTAAAAAGTTGGGTCCAGTCAACTTATTAGCTTCCATAAGTGAGCATAGGTTCACATTAGTGGTCATGGTGTTGATTCTTGCAAACTAATGTCAAAGAAAGAAATGGTGTTAGACTGTACATAAATGCATGTCAATTAAGACTTTAATAACATGCAGTGTTGCTTCCATTATTTTCTCACGAATCCATAACCCCCTATATGAATTTGAGAGAACTTGTATAGAAGTTCTCTATGTGGGTCGATATCCAATATCCCTAAGAATGACCTTGGGTTTGCCCAACAAGCCACCTTAGGTCAATCAGTAGTTATCGATCATACCAATTGCATTTATAATGAAACTATCAAATCTAGTGCTATCAATTGTTAATATGTGCACTCACATTGGACTATCAACTCTAGATGCATGTACATCTCATGTACCCTACCCAACTTTGCCTCTATCCATATTGACCTTGGGTTTGCCCAACAAATTAATGCTTCTAATTAAAATCGATCCATTAATCTGAAAATCATAGTTCCATAGATCAAACATATTCATGTAGAGCGGGCTTAGGTTAGCCCAACAACCCTAACTTTAAAAGAACTCTGGTTCTCACCATATTAATAGAAGGCATTAGCTTTAATATTCTAAGTAAGGGATTTCTACTTAGGTCTCATCTAATTAGGATGGTATTGTAACACCTCACTACCATAGAGTATATACCCAAACATCCAGAGGACATTCAAGTACATATCTTATGATAATGGCATATTAGAGCAATTATATTCACTTATATGGCATCATACAGAATAACACAATACTTAAAAAGCTTAACTTTTTATTTCATTTACTAACATAATTTACTCCGTAGTCATTTAAACAAATATTTACATTATCAAAAGTATTTGTGAGCTTACAACTTTTTATGCAAAAGTCCTACATAACATAGGAAAACTACATAAAAACATTCCACTACTACTCAGGTTTCAGTTGATAGACCTTTGAGCCATTTTTTATTCCAAAACGTTCTTTTAGAATATCTTAGGAACTAGGCCTCCTCTCTCGCACCTGAAAATCCACGTTGCAATTTTGATGAGTTTTTCGAACTTAGAGAGTGAACCATCATTGATGATCTCACTCATGACAAATACACAAATATCTCACACATAACCAAATTCACAACATTCCTTATCTTAACAAGACATAATGAATGTCACACTTTTCATATACTCTTTTCAAGCATAATTTGAACATTTATCACCCAATCAATCACATTATCCACAATTACACATATACGGCATACCACTTAATCATCACAATTTCAAAAATGTATTCATAATCATGTATATATATAAATGTAGATGCATATGAGACTTCGCTTTTATTTTTATTTATTGTGACGGGGCACCTTTCACTGTCCCATATCCCTTGTGGATATCGGGCTCTTTTCAGGTACTATCCTGTACCTATTGTGGATACAAGGCTTATTAATCACAGAGCCAAGCTCTATGTGTAGATTTATGAGCTTTGAGCTTATTCAGACTGGCTACTATAGTCATAATGCCTTTATCTAATCATGCATATCAAGGTGATGCATCAAATCACAAAGTATGCCATCAATAACATTTATTTGTGATGCACAATCAGAGTCATATGTCCAACATTCAACACTTATGTTAAGTATTTAGATATCTTTCAGAACCATATGCAAATTGAACACTCCCAATACATTCCCAAATATCAAACTCCTCGAACTATTAATTATCACAATAAGATTATTAACAGTTCAATATTGGAAGTTAAATAGAAATAAATCAATCCTAGTTAGAACTTCTTTGTTACTCACAGTACACTCCAAATCACCCTATTACCTGGATGGTCCGGCAATATCTGAATGATGGCGTTTGAAATGAGTGTCAAAATCATATAATTCACATTACAAAGTCGATCAATCAAATGAATATTCAATCATGCATATATATATATATATATATATATGTCATGTTTAATGCATGCTCAATTAACCTTTCTGAGTATGTAAATATTCATAAATTTTGACCATTCAACATCATACTTTGTATACTACCATTTTGCAATTAGGTTTGTACCTTTAGGTTAGCTTAATTTACTCCAAATCTATCAATCATAATTTACACTTTTCCTTGAATATTTCCATGATCCAAAAGATTCTTATAATACACACATAATTGGTACTTTAAATCTGAAATTTCAGCAAGCTAAATCTATACATTCACCAAAATGTTTTCAGCAACATATACTCATACATTCACCCAATTCTCATTCATAAATACCCTATGTTCTTCAATACTCATTCATCCATACCTTATACACATTATTCACGTCCTAAAGATTGTGTTTACATTAAAACAACTCATTTATTCCTTTAACAAATCAGAATTTCTAGATTTGAACCTAACACGTCAAACAATCTATTCTTTAGATTATAACATCAATTAACTACATAAACTTATCAAGATCTTAACCAATTAATGAAGCAACAATATAGGCTCATTCCTAACCTTAATCAAGTCCAAATATACCAATTTAAAGTGAGATTTCCCAGCTGGTTCAACATGTATATAAGGCTGAAATTAAAATTCCAGAATTTGTCATCAACATCAGTAATTTGTGTAACATTTTTACCTTCAATGCCTCAAGAATTTAACAAGCTTAAAGACATCATGAACATCTGAAATTTTCCAGATTTCATGTCCCTTGAGGTTACTTCATTTCAGGTTAATTAAATTTCTAAATTGGTTATACTAAGGCTTACAAAATGCTCCTCACTTATTTCATTAATATTCATTCTTTTACAACACATCTACAGCTCAAATTTTCCAGAGTTGAAAGCACCATAATAACACCTATCTTTAGCATGAATTCCTCATCAATTATACTTCAATTCCAGACCAAATTCATCCATGAATCACCCTATAACCCACGATTTTCATATACCAAGAACAAGCATGGAAAACCTTTAAATTTGTTTATCACATTTCCAGCTCACTTCATCATCAACATCTCATACATTTCATTCCAATTCAAGCATTATTCTTAATCTATTTAACATGCCATAAAAATCAGTTTGCTACTTACTTAATATATTTCCATTTCAGCTCAAAACTTCAAGATAATCTATCCCTCTATGCAAGCAAGTTTAACAAAATTCCAAGATGAAAATGAGTTGATTTTTGGTAAAGAAAAAGGGCAACAATCAGCTGGTTTTCTTAGCTATTTTGTGAAGGATTAACATATATATTTTGTGTAACAATTTGGATAGGATTTAACCAAAATTCAGAGAAAAGAAAGGAGCAGTTTCGATGGTGAAGAAAAGGGGAAGACAACGGAAACTTGGTTGCTAGAAATTGCTTCATCAATATGCTAGGTGTCAACATTATCACAACATCTGTCTTAAGGCATGGAAGACATTTGCCTACTTCATAAGCTACCACTAATCTCCTTAAGATGCTGCCATTAGTCACCAATTAATCAGTCCGCATGTCTCCTAATTATTGGTCCATATGTGACACAATAATTGGTTCATTTGTCAATTAATTAACTATGCCAAATGTCACTCAATTATAGGTGTAATCATCCTAATTTTTTATGTATCAATTTATCCTACCACTTGGCATTTTTAAAATCCAATTGTACATATTAATTCATCAATCTACCAATTAATAACAATTAAGTCCAATTTACTAATTGGAATCCAATCAAATCAAAGTTCAAGACATAACAATTCACAATTCACATCATAGTCACTTAAAATCTTTCATACCTCGGGGTAAGTGAATTGAGTGTATATGCTATCTTTGTAATGTGTACAAATATAATTCACGTGTGAATGCTAATGTTATGCATGTATATGCAATGTTTGATCTAAGGTTCTAACCCTAAGCATGTTCCGAGTACCGGATATTATAATTCTCCCCCTTAAGAAATTTCATCCTCAAAATTCTTACCTGATTGATCAAATAGGTGGGGGTATTATCTCTTCATATTCTCCTCCGTTTCCCATATAGCTTCTTTACTCAAATGATTCCTCTAGAGGACTTTAACCAGTGGGATCACTCAATTTCTTAACCATTTAGTCTAATAGCCCACTATCTTTACTGGTTCCTTAATATAACTCAGATTACTTGTAATTTTGACTTCCTGAATCCGTAACACATATATCAGATTAGATCGATATCTCCTAAGCATACTCACAAGAAACACATTATGTATCTGATCCATTTAAGTAAGTAATGCTAACTTATAGGCCAATGGCCCAACTCTCTCTGTGATCTCATATAGACCAATGTATCTAGGTCTGAGTTTACCCTTTTTACCAAACCTCAGCACTCCTCGCCAACGCAATACTTTTGGAAACACATTATCTCCCACCTGATACTCCATATCTCTCTTATGCTGATCCACATAACTCTTCTATCTATCTTGTGCTGCTTTAATTCTACTTCAGATCAATTTCACTTTATCAATAATATCTTGGATCAGTTATGGGCCTTCAATAATCCTTAGGCCCTCTTCATACTAATATAGAGGCGAACGACACTTTCTGCCATATAACGGCTCATATTGTTCCATACCAATACTACTTTGATACTGATTGTTATAAATAAATTCAATTAGAGCTATATACTATCCCCATGCTCCTCGAAACTCCAAAACATAAGCTCTGAGCATATCCTCAATAGTTGTAATCATCCTTTCACTCTGTCCATTTATCTGAGGATAAAATACAGTACTAAAGTTTAAATTTGTACCCAAAGTTGTCTATAAACTACCCCAAAATCTCGAGGCAAATCTAGGATCCCTATCTGATACTATGGACACTAGAACCTAGTGTAACCTCACTACCTCATTCACATATCTCTGAGCTAACTGATCTAGTGAGTTATTCTCTCTCACTTGTAAGAAATGAGCTGACTTGGTCAATCTATCAATAATGACCCATATGGCGCAATATTGCCTCAGAGTTTTAGGCAAACTCATAATAAAATCCATAGTGATCCTCTCACAATTCCACTCTGGAATAGGCAAGGACTGTAACTTACAAACTAGAGCCTGATGCTCTCCTTAATCTGTTGGCAAGTTAAACACTTAGCCACATATTCAGCTACTTGCTTTTTCATCCCTGGCCAGCAAAAATGTTGTTTCAGTATATTATACATCTTGGTAGTACTAAGATGCATAACATAAGCTCCTAAGTGTGCTTCCTCCATAATCTCTTTCCTCAGATGCTTAACATTGGGTACCACAACCTCTGTTTCAACCACAATGTCTTATTCCTCAATTCAAACTTAGAACTCGGATTCACTTGCAACTTCTCAATATGCTTCACTAGTTCAGGATCTTTATTATGGGCTTTATTGATCCTCTCATATAACACAGGTCTCATCTTCAATATTGTTATCAATACCTCATTCTATCCCAAATTCAACTCAACATTCAATGCTGTTAATTGAACTAGTTTTGGCAACCTTGATAACTGTACTTAAGCCACACTACTATTAGATTTCCGGCTTAATGCATCAGCTACTACATTAGCTTTACCAGGATGATACTCAATTGTCCAATCATAGTCCTTCAAAAATTCTATCCATCTCCTCTATCTCATATTCAACTCATTCTTACCCAACAAGTATTTCAAACTTTTATGATCAGTAAATACCTGAAAAGTTTCTCCATACAAATAGTGTCTCCAAATCTTCAAAGCAAATAATATTGCAGTAAGCTCTAAATCATATACTGGATAGTTAAGCACATTGGACCTTAACTGTCTCGATACATTTGCTATCACTTTGCCATACTGCATTAGTACACATCCTAACCCTTGGTGTAAAGCTCACTATATACCACATACCCTCTAGATCTATATGAAATAGCTGACACTGGTGCTGTAGTTAACCGATGCTTGAGCTCCTTAAAACTTCTCTGACATTCGTCAGTCCATCTGAATGGTATATTCTTCCTCAGAAGCTTTGTCAAAGAGGTTGAGATCAGTGGAAACCCTTCGATAAACCTTCAGATGATCTTTTTTTATTTTTTGAATACACCAAAATGTCATCGATGAACACAATCACAAAACGATCAAAATAAGGTTGGAATACCTTATTAATTAAAGCTATAAATGTTGTTGCTGCATTCGTCAACCCAAAAGACATCACCAAAAACTTGAAGTGCTCATATCTTGTTCTAAATGCACTCTTTAATACATCAGCCTCAGATATTTTTAACTGATAATACCCCGATCTCAAATCAAGTTTAGTGAACATTTGAGCTCCCTGTAACTGATTAAGCAAATCATCTATCCTCGGTAGAGGATACTTGCTCTTTACTGTCACCTAATTCAACTGTTTATAGTCAATACACAATCTTAGTGACCCATCCTTCTTTTTCACAAACAATACCGGAGCTCCCTAAGGTGACACACTGGGCCTGATAAAACTCTTATCTAACAACTCGTTAATTGGGTCCTTAGTTCCTTCAGTTCTACAAGTGCCATCCTATATGGAGGAATTGATATAAAAGCGGTACCTAGAATAAGTTCAAGGTAAACTCTGCTTCCCTTTCTAGGAGTAAACCTAGTAACTCAGTGGGAAACACATCTAGGAAATTGTTAACAACAGGAATATCCTAAATGGTCTATTCATTCCAGGTATCAACTACATGGGCCAGATAAGCCTTACATCCACCTCAGACCAGTCTCAAAGTACTCATGAATGAAATTAATCTAGTTGGCACTACTTGACTAACTCCTTAAAACACTATCATCGGCTGATTAGGAGATTCAATAATGACTTTCTTAGTATAGTAGTTCAACACAGCCCTATGAGCAGTGAGCTAATCTATGCCTAGAATAATATCTATTTCCTTTAACTGTAATACAACAAAATCAACTTCTAACTCTACTTGATCAACCCTAGTCATACACTTTTTACAAACTTCACCAATCACTGTAGTACTACCTATTAGTGTTCTCACCTCTAATCCACATTTCAACATCACTCTCTCACAATGCAGTCTAGATGTTAGATGCGGTGCGATAGATGAATGTGTAGATCCTGGATCTACCAATGCAAATGTTTCAAAATTAAAAACATTTAACACACTTGCTATCATATTTGGGGAGTTTTGTGCCTCCTGTTTGGTGATGGCATATACCCTGACCTAAGATTGCGGCTGGTTACTCCGTACCTCGTTCCTGACACTAAGCCCTAATGATTGTGTTAAACCTTTACCTCTACTTCTCTGTGCTAATCTAGTGGCTCCACTCTATTGGACCGTTGTCTTGGTCACTCTTCTCATTCCAAAATGTGGTCCTAAAGTCTCGGGACAATCCCTAATTTGATGCTCAATAGAGCCACAATGAAAACAAGCTCCCGATATCCTCCAACCCTCTCTACCATGTTTCTTGCCACAGTGTTCACAATTAGGCATTTGTTGGGACTGCCCTCGTGACACTTGTCCTCTACCTCTACTAGTCTGAACTAATCCACCTCTCAGTCAAAACCCTGATTGTCTGGATCTATTATGAAATTGAGACGATCTGTTCTGGCATTTATTGAAACTCCGACTAGAATTAGCCTGAGACTCATCTTGTCTCTTCACTCTAAACTCTTGCCTGTACTCCCTATGACCATCTTTCACGACTGTTCAATTTTGATCGAGGCTACTTGTAGTTTCGTAAAATTACCCAAATTAGAAATGACTAGCCTCGTTCTGATTTCCTTGTTCAACCTATCTTTAAATCTCTTGCACTTATCCTCTTCAGTAGGAGTCAAGGCAGTTCCATACCCCATTAGCTCATTAAATCTTATCTCATACTCTGCCACTGTGAGACTGCCTTACTTCAAATCCAAAAATTCTTTCATCTTTCTGTCTAGATAAATCTTCGACTTGTAATTCTCTTTAAACAAGTTTAGAAAATCTTCCCATGTCAAACTACAAGGCCTATTGGCACTGCCTGGAATAGTCTTCTACCACTGATATACTGGACCCTACAGTAGGGAGACCACATAGTCAAATCTTTCATTTGACTCACAATCTATCTGATCAAATATTCTTCCAGTCCTTTCTAACCATCCTTTAGCCTCAACAAGGTCTGTACTTCTGTAAAAGTATACAGACCCTTGCTTTATAATCTTATGCTTTATAATCTTACCATACCTCCTTTCGCTTTTATCAGGAATTCTAGGAGGCATTTGTGCAAACTCAAGTATAGGAGACTTTCTATTAGCTCCTATAGACTCTATGTCAGCTGACTCTCCAATTTGATCTCCTATAGTGGATGACCTATAACAAAAATAATTGTGATCATTATACGAATCTCTCACTATATATCATGTCTAAATGTTGTGATATAGTCCTATGGATGCCAAACCATACTCTGATACAAAAATGTAATACCTCACTAATATAAAGTATATACTTAAAGATACAGAGGAAATTTAAGTATATATTTTATGAAAATGGCATATTATAGTAGTTATATTCACTTATATGGCATTATACAGAATAAAATAATACTTAAAAAGCTCAACTCCTCATTTCATTTACTAACATAATTTACACTGTATTTGTTTAAAAAAACACTTGCATCATCAAAAGTATCTATGAGTTTACAACTTTTTATATAAAAGTTCTACATGATATATGAAAACTATATAAAAACATTCCTCTACTCCTCAAATGTCAGCTAACAAACCTTTGAGCTATTTCTTAATCCAAAATGTTCTTCTAGAGTATCTTAGGAACTAGATCTCCTCTCTCGTACCTGAAAAATCATGTTGCAATTTTGATGAGTTTTGCGAACTCAGTGAGTAAACCATCAGTGATGATCTCACTCATGACAAATACGCAAATATCTCACATATAACCAAATTCACATCATTCATTATATCAACAAGACAGAATAAATGTCACACACTTCAGATACTCTTTTCAAGCATAATTTGAACATTTATCCCATTCAATCACATTATCCATAATTACACATATATGCACATCACTTAATCATCATAATTTTGGAAATGTATTCACATTCATGTATATATATAAATGCAGATTTTGCTTTTGTTTTTATTTTTTGTGATCGAGCACCTTTCATTGTCCCATATCCCTTGTGGATATTAGGATCTTTTCAGATACTTCCCATACCGATTACGTATGCCGAGCTCATTAATCACTGAGCCAAGCTCTATGTGTAGATTTATGAGCTTTAAGCTCATTCAGATTGGCTACTCGGTCAGAATGCCTTTATCTGATCATACATATCAATGGGATGCATCAAATCACAAACTATGCTATCAATAATATGTATTCATGATGCACAGTCAGAGTCATATGTTCATCGAACCTAAGTCTGGCATTCAACACTTACGTTGAGTATTCAGATATCTTTCAGAATTATATGCAAATTGAACACTCCCAATACATTCCAAATATTAAACTACTTTGACTATTAATGTCTAAAATTATCATAATCAGATTATTAATAGTTCAATATTGGAAATTAAACAGAAATAAATCAACCCTAGTGAGAACTTCTAGGTTACTCATAGTGCGCTCTAAATCACGCTATTACCTGGATGGTTTAGCAATGTCTAAATGACGGTGTCCTACTTGAGTGTCTAAAATCATACAATTCACAATAAATTCACATTACAAAGTCGATCAATCAAATGAATATTCAATCATGCATATTTATATATGTCATGTTTAATGAATACTCAATTGACCTTTCCGGTTATATAACTATTCATAAATTTTGACTATTGAACATTATACTTTGTATACTACCATTTTGTAATCAGGTTTGTACCTTTCAATTAGCTTAATTTACTCCAAATTCATCAATCATACTTTACAATTTTACTTGATCATTTCCATGATCAAAAAGCTTCTTATAATACACACATAATTGGTAATTTAAATCTGAAATTTCAGCAAGCTAAATCTACACATTCACCAAAAATTTTCCAACAGCATATACTCATACATTCAACAAATTCTCATTCATAAATACCCTATGTTCTTCAATACTCATTCATACATACCTTATACACATTATTCATGTCCTAATGATCATGTTTGCATTAAAAGAACTCATTTATTCCTTTAACAAATCAGAATTTCCAGATTTGAACCTAACACAACAAAACAGTCCATTCATTAGATTGTAACATCAATTAACTACATAAACTTATCAAGATCTTATCCAATTAATCAAGCAAAAATGTAGGATCATTAATAACCCTAATCAAGTCCAAATATACTAATTTAGAGTGAAATTTCCCAGCTGGTTCAACATGTACACAAGGCTAAAATTAAAATTTCAAAATTTGTCATCAACATCACTAATGTGTGTAACTTTTCTACTTTTAATACGTCACAAATTTAACAAGATTAAATACATTACTAACATCTGGAATTTTCTAGATTTAATGTCCCTTAAGGTTACTTCGTTTCAGGTTAATTAACATTCATTCTTTACAACACACCTATAACTCAAATTTTCCAAACCTGAAAACACCTTAATAACACCTATCTTAACATGAATTCCTCACCAAATATTCTTAAATTCCATACCTAATTCATCCATGAATCACCCTATAACCCATAGTTTTCATATACCAAGAACAAGCATAGAAAACATTCAAATTTATTCAACACATTTCCAGCACACTTCATTATCAACATCTCATACATTTCATTCCAATTCAAGCATCATTCTTATACTATTTAACATGCCAAAAAATTAGTTTGCTACTTAATAGACTTCCAATTCAACTCAACACTTTAAGATAATCTATCCCTCTAAGCAAGCAAGATCAACACAATTCCAAGGTGAAAATGAGTTGATTTTTGGTAAAGACAAAAGGCAACAATCAGCTAGTTTCTTGGCTATTGTTTAAAGGATTAACATTTATATTTCATGTATCAATTTGGCTAAGGTTTAACCAAAATTCAGAGAAAAGAAAGGTGTAGTTTTGGTGGTGAAGCAAAGGGGAAGACAGCAGAAACTTGACTGCTGGTAATTGCTTCAGCAACATGCTAGGTGTCAATATTTAATCACAACATTGTCTTAAGGCATATGAGACATTTGCCTATTTCATAAGCTTCCACTAATCGCCTTAAGATGCTGCTATTAGTTTGCAATTAATCAGTCCATATGTCTCCTAATTATGGTCCACATGTCACACAATAATTGGTCCATTTGTCAATTAATTAACTATGCCAAATGTCACTCAATTTATCCTACCATTTGGCATTTTTTAATCCAATTGTACATATTAATTCATCAATCTCCCAATTAATAACAATTAATTTCAATTTACTAATTGGAATCTAATCAAACCAAAATTCAAGACATAATAATTGACAATTCACATTATAGTCACTTTAAAATCTTTCATACCACGGGATAAGTCAATTGAGTGCATATGCTATCTTTGTAGTGTTTACAAATATAATTCGTGTGTGAATGCCAATGTTATGCACGTATATGCAATGCTTGATTTAGGGTTCTAACCCTAAGCATTTTTTGAAAAT